>JAVLUX010000008.1:40390252-40650252 GCA_032164185.1 Moxostoma hubbsi | reverse complement strand
GAACACCATCCCTACTGTGAAACATGGGGGTGGTAGCATCATGCTTTGGGGGTGTTTTTCTGCACATGGGACAGGGCGACTGCACTGTATTAAGGAGAGGATGACCGGGGCCATGTATTGCGAGATTTTGGGGAACAACCTCCTTCCCTCAGTTAGAGCATTGAAGATGGGTCGAGGCTGGGTCTTCCAACATGACAATGACCCGAAGCACACAGCCAGGATAACCAAGGAGTGGCTCTGTAAGAAGCATATCAAGGTTCTGGCGTGGCCTAGCCAGTCTCCAGACCTAAACCCAATAGAGAATCTTTGGAGGGAGCTCAAACTCCGTGTTTCTAAGCGACAGCCCAGAAACCTGACTGATCTAGAGAAGATCTGTGTGGAGGAGTGGGCCAAAATCCCTCCTGCAGTGTGTGCAAACCTGGTGAAAAACTACAGGAAACGTTTGACCTCTGTAATTGCAAACAAAGGCTACTGTACCAAATATTAACATTGATTTTCTCAGGTGTTCAAATACTTATTTGCAGCTGTATCATACAAATAAATAGTTAAAAAATCATACATTGTGATTTCTGGATTTTTTTTTTTTAGATTACGTCTCTCACAGTGGACATGCACCTACGATGACAATTTCAGACCCCTCCATGATTTCTAAGTGGGAGAACTTGCAAAATAGCAGGGTGTTCAAATACTTATTTTCCTCACTGTATATTAGGGATGTCGATCAATTAGCTTTATCAACTTAATTGCATGTGCCGATTAATTATTCAAATTAATCTCACAACAATAATTACTTCGAAAGGACCCAAATAAAGAACGTTTTGATTATAATAATTATAAATGTAATATAGAATAATTATTGAAATTCAGACAATTCAAATACATTATGTCAAACATTTTATGGAAACGGCCAACAAAAGCATACAGAAAACACAAGTATCTTTAAAAGTGAAAATATTGTCTGCTTTATGTCCATATCAATGATCATTAACCCTATTATTGGCCTAAACTCCCCATTGGCTTTTGGAGGATCTCGCTAGTTTTCAGCTCCTCTAGTCACTATGTCGACTATGTGCCAAGATAATTGTAGTTTAAAACTTTGAAAAACACATCTCGATATTACAGGTCGGTCCAGATGTCTTTGAGCTCAAAAGTGCATCAGTGGAAGGATGTATGTGTATGCTGCCTGCTCATTGGTTTGGCGGGCCGTGTTGCACTGACTGCCCCCTACTGCATCTATGTGGTACATCAATCTTGATCAATTGTGTTAAATTAACAATGTTTAAATCAACAGCTCTAATGATACATACTTTAAAGTCTTATTTTCCAATATATCTAAACATCCTTTTATACAAGGAAAACTGTTTCCAGAGAATATAGGCGTTTCTTGTCTTGTTACTAGTTTAACTGGTAGAGCATGGCACTTGCAATGACAGGGTCATAGGTTCCTTTCCCAAGAAACACACAAACTGATAAAAAGAAGAGAAAAAACCTCATACCTCGCTTTGGATAAAAGCATCTGCCAAATGTGTAAATGTTAGGGATGTTAGCGAAACAAAAAAAATGACAAACCATATCTTTGCATAAGTCGATACAAAGTCGAAATTTGCAACATTGTTTTCAGTCCATATGATCATAAATGAACCCCGTTAAAGATCATAATCTCTCAATCACTTGATTTTACCACCACAACGCTTTTTCTACACTGTTTACAGAGTTCAAACAAGGTCTTTGAAGTGCTTAACGTGCTTGAATTTAGCTTTTAAAATTAAAAAAAAAATCGTCTTGAGAATAAAATGGATTGCTTGAGAAGTGCTTGAGAATAAAATGGATTGTTGTCCGCTGAAGATGAGGCGACTCCGCTTTTTTTGAATAATAACATCCTTTCTGTTCTTTACAGTCAGATAGAAAAATAAAGGTAAAATAAATATTAATTTTAATCTCACACAGCATAGAACCACTAAAGAAACCTCTCGTTGATGATCCCTGAATCGGAACACCGCGAAATGCACATTGAACCTCGTAGTGACGGCAACTTTTTAGTGTTTCTTATACAAATGAATACAAACTCAAGTGTTTTTACTTGTAAATTGTACACATTTTTATTTCAAACAGTGATAGCTCATACCATTATTATATAAACCAATTCATGATATAATATGAATTAATATAATGTCGGATTTTTATAAGTTAAAATGTGATTACCATAATAATGACTAACAAATGATTCAAAAAAATTACATATATTCACTTTCACATACTCTTTTCAGGACAGGTTGTGTTCAGTTCTATTGCTTGTTCTGCACCTGATCAGCCTGAATGTAGTCTACTATTTTTGAAAGCTTATTTGTTTGTGATCTTTTCTTATAGAGAAATGTATATGAGCAATTCGTATTATTATATTATTATTTAAGCTCTGAGCATTTATATTGTGTATTAAAGAAATTGATTATGAGAAATTATCATGTGTATTCTGCACAAAAAATGTTTTCAGAAAATACAAAAAATGATTTGTAATTTAAGTGTTATTATAAAAAATTGAGATTAATAACCATCAATAACCATATCGTCCCATCCCTTGTAAATGTAGATTTCCTTACTTGTTAAGCATAAACCTCTCGAAATGTATTATTTTTCCCCCATATATTCAAACAGTATTTTTTTCCAATAAATAAAAAACTAAAGCAAGAAGAAATGATTTCTGTAAATCAGTGTTCATTTAGTGTATGGAAATTTGCTCACTTACCTGTACAGTCTCTATGAGACTGGCTGAGTAAAATGGCATTGCAACCACATAAGTCAAACTGGAAAAAAACAATGATTTGAAAAGATGAAAGGACTGAACAAGAGATAAAAGAGGAGACAGATAAATTAAATGTCAACCATATGGAATTCACTTTCCACATTCTTTGCGAGAGTTTATTATATTTTTTTTTGTTGAAATAATTACCTAAAAAAAATTAAGCTTAGTCAGATTCTCATTGAAAATGTTCCTAGATAATGAAAATTTCGATGTAAAATATGACTCATAATACACAAGATAAAAAAAACATGCAACTGACAGCATTTTCCAAAAATACAACTGAATTTACTTGATTAGCATTATGAACTATATTAGGCCAAGGTTTCAGCTTACCCTTTGAGTAATATATGTCCTACAACTTGTTTAGGGTTCCACTTGTGTGATAACTCCCTGTGAACGTTCATGACAAGGGAGAAACATAAGAAACACTTGCAAGAACACATCAATGATGACTGATCAAATTGAAATCCTTAAAAGCTACATGCCTAAAACCCATAATTTATTACAATACTCATATTTAAAGATAAATATCTAGAGATATAGAACTTCTCACTGTGACCAATACAGGACATTGGCAATAGTCTTTAGTAAAACCAAACTAACTGAATCCAATTGAAATAAGTAGTAACTAATCCTTAAAAGGAGGTTTTTAGGGCACTTATAAGAAATGGTATATTTCTATACCTTGGTAATGGGGTGCATTCACTAATGATGCCTTCTGTACCAAGGGTGACTCCCTGTACCACAAATGTGCTTCCCATTCCTTTCCATAAAGCCTTTGGCCCCTGTAAGTGAGTATGCAAATACATTACCAAAATTATTTTTGTATAAGATGCTTTAATTTGTTCCCAGAAGAGTCGAAGCTGTTGTGGTAAATGGTCTGCACTCATATAGCGCCTTTTTTAACCTTAGAGGTTACCAAAAATTGCTTTACACTGTGTCCCACCCACCATGCAAGGCGCTAGCCTGCCATTGGGAGCAACTTGGCGTTCAGTATCTTGCCCAAGGACACTTCGGCATGTGGAGTCATGTGGGAATTAATTGCCATGCTATTAAAATTAAATGTTCAAACACAACAAGTGCGTCAGTGAGGTCAACCACTGTCGGTGTCCAACAAAAATGACTGGAACAGCCAAATTTGTTACTTAGAAGAGGGTGTCATACTTTTGACCATTTGGTTTATTTTAAACTTCATACTTCATGATTTAACTTCCTGGACTTTTATAAAGGAATGATATGCATTACCTGAGTTTTAGTGACATTGTACATCACGCTGATGGCAGTCAATGGTGACAAGTGGTAACACCTGGCATGGTAATTCACCTGAAACACACAGTTCACCTGATTAAACCCTGATTATGTTGCAGGATTAAACCAAAAATAATGTGATTTGGGAAAAAGGAGTACGATTCAACTACAGTGCTGTGAAAAAGTATTTACCCCTTCTGATTTCCTCTTTTTTTGTGTATTTTTCATACTAAATTGTTTTAGATATTCAAACAAGATATAAAAAAAACAAAGGCAATCTGAGTTAGACAAAATACAGTTTTCATATATATATATTTTTTATTGAAGCAAAAAAGTTATCCAACATGTATATCACCCATGTGAAAAACTAACTGCCCCCTTAAACTTAATAGCTAGTTGTGCCACCTTTAGCAGCAACAACTGCAACAAACGCTTCAGATAACTGGATTTCAGTCTTTCACAACACTTTGGTGGAATTTTGGCCCACTGCTTTAGTTCAGCCACATTGGAGGGTTTTCGAGCATGAACTGCCAGTTTAAGGTCCTGCCACAGCATCTCAATTGGGTTAAAGTCAGGACTTTGACTAGACTCATTTACATTTTACTTCTTTTGAGCCATTCAGAGGTGGACTTATTCCTAAACTTTGGATCATTGTCTTGCTGCATAATCCAGTTGCGCTTGAGCTTCAACTCACGTACTGTTGACCGGACGTTCTCTTTTAGGATTTTCTGGTAGAGAGCAGAATTCATGTTTCCCTCAATTATTGCAAGTCACCCTGAAGCAGCAAAGCATCTCCACACCACCATGGATGACCGTAGGTTATGATGTTCTTGTGGAATTCTGATTTACGCCAGATGTAACGGGACCCCTGTCTCCCAAACAGTTCCACTTTCGACTCATCAGTCCACAGAACATTCTCCCAAAAGCTTTGAGGATCATCAAAGTGTGTTTTGGCAAAATTTAGACAAGATTTAATGTTCTTCTGGTTTAGCAGTGGTTTTCGCCTCGCCACTCTTCCACGGATGGCATATTTGGCCAGTGTCTTTCTGATGGTGGGTTCATGAACAGAGACCTTTATTGATGCGAGAGAGGCCTGCCTTTCCTTGGATGTTGTCCTTAGCTTTTTTTGTTACATTCTGGATGAGTCGTCGCTGTGCTCTTGGTGGAATTTTGCAAGGTCAACAACTTCTGGGAAGGAACTACTGTGCCAAGTTTTCTCCATTTGGACATAATGGCTCTCACTGCTTTGTAACCCTTCCCAGACTGATGTATTTCAATCACATTTTCTCCAAAACATTTCTGGAATTTCTTTCAACCTTGGCATAGTGTGCCTCTGGGTGAGACATTTAAGCCAAAACTTCATGCTGCTGAAAAAGTTCTATTTAGGTGTTGATTTGATTGAACAGGGCTGGCAGTAATCAGGTCTGGGTGTGTCCAGCTGAACTCCATTATGTAGTTTCATAGATTTGGGGATTTAGTAACTAAGGGGGTAAATACTTTTCCACACAGGCCCAGTTGATATTGGACAACTTTTTTGCTTCAATAAATAACAATCATTTAAAAACTGTATTTTGTGTTTACTCAGTTTTGAATTAGATCTACACAAAAACAGAAGAAATCAGGATGTGGCAAATACTTTTTCACAGCAATGTACAAAAAGCAATCCTATTACAATATCTAGTGAACAAATTGCAATTTCTATGCTGTACTGCAATAATGTATTCACAGTATAAGCACTTTTATTTAGACAGACAAAACAGTATGTAGGTTTTGAGTGTTCAAAATCTGGGTTTACCTGACACTGACGCCGAAACATGATGCAGGGGTGGGCCAGGACATTTTCTGTGAAGAGGCTAATTGAAATATCACAAAATGATTATACATTTACCAACATTATTTCTCATATCTGAAGCTTACTTTACTCTAAATAAAACTTTACTGATGATAGCAGCTGCTTAGCCAGTGAATATTTGGGTTTTTGTTACCTTGCAAGACCTATCCCAAACCCAGCAAATCTGTTCAGTGGCTCTGAAAGAAATAATTAAGGACAGTAACCTTAAAAAAGGAAATATTTTCAATAGCATTGTGGTTCTGATTAAAGATTTACTTTATAAAGGTCTCTGGGTGAAACATGTAACAACACTTCAGGATTTAATGTTGAAGAACATTAAATCCTGAAGTGACATATGCACAACAATATATGTGTATTGCAACAAATGTAAGCAAAGGTTCTATGTCATTTGCTTCATATCCTGGTAAATTCACTATATGCAATACAGAAATATAAAAATGTGTGTATCTGATTAGCTGGCACCTCAATTATATTTGTGGAGCACTTTTCTTGATTAATTTTGTACTTGGGGGGGGGGGGGGGGGGGGGGGGTACAAATACGTATATATTTTTTTTAATTTTTTTTGGGGGGGGGGGTGAAATATTGCTCATAATACTGTTTTTGATTGTACTATATGAATAGGTGAGCACACACGTGATCCAGTTTGATACTACCACTTTAATTAAGACACTTTCTGTTTTGACTGCAAGGGAGGGTCACGTGTATTATTGAGCTCATGACTGTCTCTCATGTACAGTGTCAGACACTACTCAAATATGTCGTTGTTCAGATAGTAATCTTTTTAACAACAACACATCACTGCATGCAAACTGATGATAAACTGCAGTCAAATCTCACCGGACGGTGGAGCCGCTGACTGCGCTTCGTCCGCACCTCCAGGCGGGGCAGGTGGTGTCTCAAATTGGGGTGTTCGATCGCCGAAATGCAGGTTTCTGCTGCCAGGTATATCCGGAGGTGTGGTGACCCAGTGCTGGAGATCGGCACTGGACGAATTATTGAATGACCTGCCCGAATAGCCCCCGCTGAATGACGGGTAGTCTCTGCTCTTATAACCCAAATCATCGAAGCCGTCAGGCCGACGAGAATTCATGGTGGGGAAACGCGGGGAACACAACACTGAAATTACAAAATATCTCTGTCTGACTCCCTACGACTCAAAATCTCGTAATGTGATACGAATTCATTGAACATTTTGTGAATGGAAATGTGAATTTCGAGTAAGAATTTCTGGTTGACCGAGGCTGTGTGCAGGCTAATGCTTTAGCAAAACAATTAAACAACACCCGGTTAAATTACTTTTGCCCGGCCCATTTCACACATTTACTTCCGCTTTTGAATATGACATTATGGGATATGTAGTCCTGCTGCGTTTATACGTTTAGAAATCCTATTTCAATGGCAAAATATTGTGTTTTGGTACTAAATATTCTTGTAATGTAATAGAATACAATTAATATAATTTTTAATGCATGTCTTGCTGAAATATATTCTTGCTTAAAGGGATAGTTCACACAAAACATTTTTAATTATTTCATCATTTACTCTCCCTCATGTCATTCTAAACATGTATGAACACAAGAGTAGAAATGTTGATGTTGCTATTTTTTTTAACGCAATGCAAGTGAATGGTGAATGACAATATCAGTCCTTAACATTCTGCCAAACATATCCTTTTATTTGTTCCATGAAACAAAAAAAGTCAAACAGATTTGGAACAACATAAAGGTGAGTAAATGATGACAGAATTTTCATTTTTGGGTGAACTATCCCTTTAACCTTTTAAAGTATACCTGACCCTGGACCCGTTTTTATTTATAATTGTGCCAAGTATTCCTAAACTGTTCTCTTCTGAATAGTGTCAAAAAAAGGCAAAATTGCAAAGAATATTTAATTAGAAAAGTTACAAATATATGTTTTTAACAGCTTAATCACAGGATATATAGTTCTTTAATTATTATAAGAAAAATACGTACTATATTCATTCAAATGACTATTATATCACATTGATTTTCGGTGCTGAATTATCAGTATTCCATATGCATGTACACATACATATCATATGTGCTATTTATTACTAAAGTTGGCGCTGATGATTCAGTGCTTGACTTGATTTACACTTGCCATTACTATTTGACGAAGTAACATGGAAGTAAACTAGAGAAGTACATCAAGTACATCAGATTGATATACAGCAGCATCACAGGGATACAGGTCCAGCATAAGCAACTGTAGTAAACAACATACAGTAATGGAGATGTGAGCGCCCCCTGTGGAGGAAGAGCGCCAGTACATCAGCTTGAGATGCAGCAGCTGTCACAGGGATACAACAGCACCAGCATCCGCTGACGAGCCGCGGGGACTGCGGTAAGACCGTGATTTTACATATCAAAACAGAACCTCACAATATTGACAGGCTTGTGTACGATAGTTCATATGCGCCAGAAACAGATATGCAACGAATGTAGTTACATTGAATATACATATATCATGAAATCCTTATCGTCTTCAAAAGTTGTTTACTTGAATAGCATTTGCTGGATAGCTCACGCGCTACCTGATAATGTTGAGTGCGATCTTAAAAACAAACAATTACTTTTAAATATTGTGTACTGTCATCTTATTATAACTATTAAATATAGTGTAATAATAACATTTATCGGGTTTGTTGTGTCGTACTGTATTCACTGATTGTTGTGACATTCAGGATGATCTGTGCTGAAGGGTACATCAGATTAGTCCGGATGTGCCACCTTTATTACATTTTCATACAAATCTATATTTTAGTTAAGGTGGTAATATTTTTATGGTATGAGCTAATTCTTTTAATTTTGAGGACTAAAATTCATTTACATGTACATTTATTCATTTGGCAGACGCTTTTATCCAAAGCGAATTACAAAAGAGGAGAAACATAAGCGAATCATCTTAAGGAGACAGTGGTACGAAAAGTGCCATACTACAAAGTTTCACTATCATCACAATAGTTACAAAACCGATTTAAGTGCAACAAGAATTGTTAATACATTTAGAAAGATTTTTTTATTTATTTATTTTTATTTTTATTTTTAGCGGCTGGTTAAATACTCTTGGAAAAGATGTGTTTTCAGCCGTTTTTTGAAGATAGAGAGTGAGTCAGCTTCACAGATTGAGTTGGGGAGGTCATTCCACCAACGTGGTATGATAAAGCTGAAAGTCCAGAAAAGTGTTTTGGTGCCTCTTTGTTTTGGTACAACAAGGCGCCGCTCATTTGCCGACCGCAGGCTTCTGGTGGGAGTGTAGCTCTGCTTAAATGTTTTTAGGTATGCTGGAGCAGACCCAGTGATTGTTCTGTATGCCAGCATCAGGGCCTTGAATTTAATACGTGCATGAACCGGCAGCCAGTGGAGAGAGACAAAGAGGGGTGTAACATGTGCTCTCTTTGGTTCATTAAAGACCAGACGTGCTGCTGCATTCTGGATCATTTGCAGAGGTCTAATAGCACATGCAGGAAGGCCTGCAAAGAGAGCATTACAGTAGTCCAGTCTAGTTATGACAAGTGACTGAACAAGCAGTTGTGTGGCATGTTCAGAGAGGAAAGGTCTTATCTTCTTGATATTGTAGAGTGTAAATCTACATGATCTTGCGATCTTTGAGATGTGGTCTGTGAAATTTAGCTTGTCATCAATGGTTACCCCTAGATTTCTGACCGTTTTGGAAGGCGACACTGTAGTTGGACCCAGCTGCACAGTGATGTTGTGTTCAACATCAGGGTTGGCTGGAAAGACAAGGAGTTCAGTCTTGGCTGGGTTGAGTTGCAGGTGGTGTTCCTTCATCCAGGCTGAGATGTCAGCCAGACAGGCAGCGATTCGAGCGGCCACTGTGGTGTCGTTGGGCTGGAAAGACAAGTAAAGCTGCGTGTCATCAGCGTAGCAGTGGTAAGAGAAACCATGTGACTGGATGATGGGTCCTAATGACGTTGTGTATATGGAGAAGAGAAGTGGCCCAAGCACTGATCCCTGAGGTACCCCAGTAAGTAACTGATGTGGCTTGGATACCTCCCCTCTCCAGGCTACCTTAAAAGACCTACCTGAGAGATAGGAGTTGAACCAGTCAAGCACAGTTCCGGTGATGCCCAGTTTAGAGAGGGTGGAGAGTAGGATCTGATGGTTGACTGTGTCAAAGGCTGCAGAAAGGTCCAGCATAATCAGAACTGATGATCTGGATTCAGCTTTCGCCAGTCTCAGCGACTCTGTGACAGACAGCAGGGCAGTCTCCGTGGAATGACCACTTTTGAAGCCTGACTGATTGTCATCCAGCAGCTTGTTCTGTGAGAGATAGGCAGAGATCTGATTGAAAACTGCCCTTTCAAGTGTTTTTGCCATGAATGGGATGAGAGAGACTGATCTGTAGTGTTCTATCTGTGTGGGGTTAAGTGCAGTTTTTTTCAGCAGAGGGGTTACTCTAGCCTGCTTAAATGTAGTGGGAAAAATGCCTTCAAGAAGAGATGCGTTAATTATGTGTGTAAGTGCAGGTAGGATGGACGGAGAGATGGCCTGGAGAAGGTGTGATGGAATGGGGTCAAGAGAACAGGTGGTGGGGTGGTTGGAGAGGAGTTTAGAGACCTCAGTGTCAGTTAAAGGAGAGAACATAGAGAGAAATTTAGATAGATTTAAGCCTAATGTCTAAGTGGGACCAACATTAGACTATTTGAAATGAGTTAAATCTGTTTAACTGAAATGTTTCAGTTTCAATACAAGTTGAGCTCAGTTGACTACATTTGTGGCATAATGTTTATTACCATAAAAACATTTTTTTTTTTGACTTGACTGTTATTCATTTAAAAAAGAGGCTAAAATCATGGTTACTGTAAGGTACTTATAATGGAAGTGAATGGGGCAAGTCCATAAACTTTCAAATGCATTATTGTTTTAAAAGCACAAGACATGTTTGACGTGTTAGCATGATTTTAGTGTGATAAAATTGCTTATTAGCTTTACACACACACACACACACACACACACACACACACACACACAAAATATTTTTAGAAAAATTTCTCAGCTCTGTAGGTCCTTACAATGCAAGTGACCGGTGACCAGAAATCTGAAGCTAGAAAAGCACATAAAGACCGCATGAAAGTAATCCAATAGACTCCAGTGGTTAAATCCATGTCTTCTGAAGTGATATGATAGGTGTGGTGAGAAACGGATCAATATTTATATAATTTTATCACTATAAATTTCCTATTTTACTTTCACATTGCTCTTAATTTGTACAGCAACTAACATTCTTTGTGCAAATCACCACCTACTGGTTGGGCTGGTCAAAGGTGGAGATTTATAGTAAAAAAGGACATAAAAATGGGTCTGTTTCTCACCAACACCTATTATATCACTTCAGAATACATGGATTTAGCCACTGTAGTCTTATGGATTACTTTTATGTTGCCTTTATGTGTTTTTGTGCGTCAAAGTTTTGATCACCATTCACTTGCATTGTGTGGACATACAGAGCTGAAATATTCTTCTAAAAATCTTCATTTGTGCTCAGCAGAAGAAAATCTGGGATGGCATGAGGTTGAGTAAATGATGAGAGAATTTTCATTTTTGGGTGAACTATGTATTCTTTGTATTGAGCCAAGAGGTCAGCGTGTGACGTTTCAATCTTCTATTGGTCATGTGTCCTCCTTTCAAACAGATTCAGAGTTCACAATCTTGAACTTTGGATACGCATTGTAGTACGAAATTTCTCCACGTGGGATTGCGTTTCCATTCTCACGCATTCAGATGCGTTTGAATGAGAGTAGCATGAAGTGTAGTGTGACCTGCACTTAAGTCTGCTATGAAAGACAGAACTGGACTACTCTTTAGGAGTTAAGACCCATAAAGAAGCCTTTATAGTCCTTCAGACTCAAGCTATACAAAAGCAGGTTTCTCATCTTAACATGCACATCCACTGTTGTTGTTTTCTACTTTTGTCATCAGTTGTTTAGCAATTATTACATCATTGTGGCACGGTGGAGGGTGGGACCGGGGCGTGATTACGCATGCCCGGTACTGTATTAGGCTAATTAAGCCGTCAAGAGGGATAAAGGCCACTCGCGGACGGCGATGCGAGAGAGAGAGAGATCGTTCACGGACATGTCCGTTGTCTTATGCGTTTGTCTTTTGAGTTTTCCATTAAACCTTTAAGTTATATGTCAAGCCGGTTTCTCACCTCTTCCTTGCCCGTGACCTTGAACTGTGTTACATTGGTGCCGAAAGCCCGGGAAGGAAGAGGGACAAATAACTTAAAGGTTTAATGGAAAACTCAAAAGACAAACACATAAGATGACGGACATGTCCGTGAACGATCTCTCTCTCTCTCTCTCGCATCACCGTCCGCGAGTGGCCTTTATCCCTCTTGACGGCTTAATTAGCCTAATACAGTACCGGGCGTGCGTAATCACGCCCCGGTCCCGCCCTCCACCGTGCCACAATCATCTTCTAGTGCTTCTTTGTGAAAGCAATGGCTCAATTGTGAGTGTTGCCACCTTGTGGACCCACTAATTATTGCAAATATTTCTAGGCGTATGCGCGTTTAGAGTTAAAATAAACTGCACACGTTTAGTGCTCGAGCAGTCTGCTGTTGATGAAATTTGCTTCTGACAGAAGTATACTATTGGATTAAAGTAAGCAATTTTGTTACTATAAAAATATGTTGACAATTTTAATGTTAGTAATCAAAGAACAGAATGTTTGCAGATGTGCTTCTTGCAAAGACAACATATTTTTCAGATACATCAGACTTTATTCTTACTATCAGTGTCGATAGAGAGACCAAAGTTATATACTAGTTCAGTGCTGCTTTAAGTAGTCTGTTTAAAATGCACATTTTCATGTTGTTGTATATATGCCGCTTCAGATGCAACTTCTTTGCCACCTTTGCAGTGTAAACCATTAACTTCACTATTTCTTCACTAGTTATCGATGGTTGCTGAGAAACAGAGGGACTACAGATGTAGCCGAAGGAGCATTGCGCTGCCCCCGCTGGTGTTCATACCCCACACTGCATGGCTTTACCTGCTAGTGTCTCACATCGCGTCTCCATAGCCCCAGTCCTGCACACCCTCATGCTGACGTCACAGGCATCTGACAGATTGACCAATGACTGCCTGGATTGTTCTGCCTGTCAGCTTGTCTGCCTTCTCCATCACGGGCATATGGATCGTGTGAGTGTTTAAATGAAACTTATGATATTCACAATTAGTGTTGGGAACCGAGAATAGTGTCTTGTTCAGAACCGTTTCCACTCTTTAAAAAACACTGGAATTGTATGATCTTTCTGACTTTCTGTTCCGTTAACGGTTCTCCAACGTGCAGTTTTCCACCGATGTGGCTGGAACACCGTCCCGAAATACTCTGACAGAGAGAGAGAGCAGATCCTGTCTCCCGCTTCCTCCATCCTTGGTTTCGGCACCACTGTGACAAGGTTCTTTCACTCTCTCAAGCAGGAAGCGGGAGACGGTGAATCAAACTCATAAGGTATCTTTATTTTTGCTCACTCTAATGTTTTTTAGGACATGCAAATGATGCCCACACACACACAAATGCAGGCTCGGCTCTCTCTCTCTCCTCCGGCGGTCTGGATCACCCTTTAAATCACTCTCCACTTAGCATATGCCTTCAGATCAAAAGATTTTTAAGATCAAGAGAAACATTTCAGTCAAGTGTTTCAAAACTTTTGGAACGGCAGTGTATATACAACCCAAATTCCAAAAAGCTGGGACAGTATGAAAAATGTTAATAAAACCAAAAAGGAATGATTTTTAAATTCGGATCACCCTGTGCTATATTGAAAGCACTGCAACACATTATTTGATGTTTTAGCTTGTACATTTTATATTTTTTTGTTAATATACACTACATATACAAACATACACAATTTAAACCTCATGCCTTAAACGTTTTGAATCTTAAAGGAATAGTTCACCCAAAAAAATTACAATTCCCTCATCATTTATTCATCCGCATGACATCCCAGATGTGAACACAAACAAAGACTTTTAGAAAAATATTTCAGCTACTGGGTCCTTTAGTACTACTGGTCCACAATGCAAGTGAACCAGTAGTACTAAATAGAATATAAGGCAGCATAAAAGTAATCCATAAGACTTCAGTTGTTAAATATGATATGATAGGTGTGGGTGAGAACCAGAACAATATTTAAGTAAAATATTTTTTTACTATAAATTTTCCTCCCTGTCCAGTAGGTGGTGATATGCATGATGAATGCAAATCGCCAGAAAACAAAAAAAAGAATAATGTGAAGTTGGAGGTTGATAGTTCAGAAAAGATTAAAATATCAATCTGTTTTTTACCCACACTTATGCTGTCCGGCAAAACGAGGCAAGACCTTTTGAATTATAATATGATAGGCATGATCAAATATGGCTGTGCTGCTCAGCATGTGCCACTCATACCCACTAGAGGGCGCTGCTCAATCACACATCGCTGACTGAAGTGCTGAATGCAGACAGTTTTATAAAACTGAGCCTTTTGCAGTTTAGTAAACATGCTAAATCATGTTTTCATTCATAATTCAATCAATTTGGCAGCATTAATGGATACCAGACAGATGTCTCAGTCGTCAAAGTCTGCAGGTTTCAAAGCGTTTTGTATAGTTTTCCCCTTATCATTAACAATATGTGCAAGGGGCGTAACAGTGTTTTTGTTGCTCACCACTATTATTAACACTAATTCTAAAATATTTTTTGTCTCTAGTTATGCCATGGCAGTAATTAACCACCATGTATGTCCTGTTGAGAACTGGTAAGTTGAATCCTAAACCTCCCAGTATCTGCATGCACATGGCCCAATCTGGACCAGAGTCACTGTGTAGCTATTACTTCAGTGTTTCATGCTTAGTTCTGTGTAACGTAGGTCATACAACTTAACATGTACAGAGGTAACGGCTAAGAGGGGCTTCCCAAAGACCTGCTGCACTCTTCAAGACATTCCCCTCATCAGGTGAATTCTTGCTGTGAATTTATCTGGAATACCACAGAATGACCACAATTTTAAGATGTCTCATTTCACTGGTTTCGCTATTTTTTGTTAAACTTGACCTAAAATGTTATCTTTGTTTTCTTATGACAGTAAATGTGGTTGCTATCCACCAGAGAGCTGTCTCTTCAGTTTGATAGGCAATGTTGGGGCGTTTATGGGTAAGAAAGAGGATTTCAAAATGACTAAATGCTTCACTTAATATTTAATATGCACTGTCTATTAAATACCCATACCCAAGCTGTCTATTAAAGGTGGAGTGTCTGTTTTTTGTTTTTTTTTGCTGTTAAAATACTTTCTATTCTAGTTTAATGGGCATACTGCTACAAGTGGCGCAGAAAATACACACTTCACCTATTAATATATTTTGACTGACTATTTTGTACAATTAATCTAATTAATAATATTCATAATCATAGATATATAATCAAGGATATGCCTCAAAGTCATTTCAGTATATTTCCAACAGATGTCTTATATTCTGTTCCTTCTCTCCTTTCTTCTTGTGATCTGTCTCTGCAGTGGTTATGGTGTGCATGTTGCGCTATTCTCAAGTAATTGAACACAGTCATCACTGCTGGACCAATACGAGCGCTTTGGTGTCTGGCTGCATTAACGCCCTGGGTCTGGTCATGGTGGGAAACTTTCAGGTGAGCAGGCGAGAGACTTCCCTGGTGCCTTCAGCCCAGTGTTAATTTCGTCAGACGAGACGAGACTAAATATGTTCGTCAACGACCTTTTTTTCCATGACTAAGACGAGACGATGACGAGACTGCACCAATGTCCAAAAACGCTGACTAAGACTAAATTAACATGCATTATTGTTGACGAAAAAAGACGAGACTAAAATGTTTTGCATAAAATAAAAACTAAGATAAAATCTCTCTTCATTTTCGTATACAATCGTCTCTACTTTTTCACCATGAGATAGAATATTCAGCTGTTACGCCTTCAAAATATTCCGAATGAGTTCGCGCTGTTGCTCAAGTAACGGTTACAGGTCTCATACTCCTGTGGCTGCAACACGAAACTACATGGAGCAAGAACACAACAATCATAGACAGTGGCGAACACGCGACGAGCGCCGACGACATGCTAGGTAGAAGGAAGAGGCTCGATATTTGGTCGCATTTTAGGTACAATGATATTGACAAAAAGTCAGAATGTGTCATTATAACTGACGGGAAGCACTGCGGATAAACAATACCGGGAAAAACACCACCAACCTTAAGCGACATCTAAAGGCTAATCACCCACACATTCAGGGAAGTTAACTTAAATTAACGTCTCATAAGCTAATGCTGATTTTAGGCATCTACGCAGTAAATTAAGCAGTTAGCTATGGTGTTATGGCACATACATTATGCAGGTTATATATATTTTATGTAACTTATTTGCTTAATAAAATACTCTTCAGAACAAGTTCATCATTTGTGAATGTGTCTCTTAAATCAGAAAACCAGACACGTTTAACAAAGTGAATTCAACAAATCATTCAACAAGTGTATTTTGTCAGGTAATTATGACATTTAACCAATATTTGAGATGTGTGAAACATTATTTGACTGAAATGGTTATCTTAGAATTAATCTCAGAAATAATTTATTTAAAAAAAGACTAAAATGTTTTGAAACTTGACTAAGATATATAGAGTTTTCTTTTGACTAAAACTAGACTAAAATGACGAGACTTTTAGTCGACTAAAACTTGACTAACAAAAAAAGATATGTGAATGACTAAATATGACTAAAACTAACAAGGACATTTCGCACAAGACTAAGACTAAATTAAAAATAGGTGACAAAATTAACACTACTTCAGCCCATGCTATGCAAATGTCATTGGCATCACCATTTTTGTTTTTGGCTTCCTCTCATTCTCTGTCTTTTTTTGTTCTCTCAGGTCGATCATGCTAAAACGCTTCATTATGTTGGAGCTGGTGTTGCGTTCCCTGCCGGCTTGCTCTTTGTGTGTCTGCAGTGCGTTCTGACGTACCGTATAGCAGAGACGGCGCTGGACTACTGGATGGCTCATGTGCGTATAGCTCTCTCAGCTGGAACTCTGGTCTCACTTGTCCTCAGTATCCTTATCAAGATTGTTTCTATACAGCAACACAATGACCCCATTTGCACCCAGTAGTCACATCCGTCTTGGTGAATAGCATTAAATATAGCTGTGGTCCAAATCATTTTGTGATATGATCACTTGAAACACATTCAGAGGCTGTCGAAACATGTGACCACATTGCATTTGCAGTGTGAACACGAATTGGTCCTGTTTCATTGCTCTAAAACAAGGGTTTTAAACTTTGCCGGTTACATGCAACTTTAAAAGAAAAATCAAAAAGTTTGGAAAAGCTCATGCATGAATAAGACTTCACAGACCCTTTCCTCTTTTTATTCTTTCTGTTGGCACTGTTCGCTATCTTGGTGCAGCTCTCAGCGGCCGAGGCGTTTATACTTTATGCGCCCTTCGGTTGCAATATTCTCCCAAATGACAGACGTCAGTGCAGAGAGATAAACCAACAGGAAATGGCTGTGAAGATGTGCTTTGCTAAACTTTATTTTACTAAGCAACTTTTAACAGTAATAATAGCTCATGTTCATTGATAATGTGTAATAGGTGAACAAAACAAAACCACTTAAGAACCAGTAGGCTATTTATACTGTCTGTCTGTCTGTCTGTCTGTCTGTCTGTCTGTGTCTAAGCTTAAACACTTAAGTTTCCAGTTAAAGCAATATTCTGAGTTAAACTCAATCGGCAGTATTTGTGGAGTAAAGTTGATTGCCACCAAAAAATATCTTCAACCCGTTTCAATTCAAAAAAAAAAAGAAAAAAAAAGAAGTCAAAAATGGAGGTTTCATTGAGGCACTTACAATGGAAGTGAATGGGGCCAGTATTATTATGCATTATTTTTTGAGCTATAAAGTTGTTTAAATTAGCATTTTTTGGGTCATTTTTGGATTTAAGGCATTAAACCGACATGGCAACTAAGTTGTAATATTTGATATAACTTTACTCAGAAAAGATTGGTAAGTGATATTATCACATAAATCATGTTAATATGCATATTGTTCACATCTTGTACAGACTGGCCCCATTCACTTCCATTGAAAGTGCCTCACTATAACCCAGATTTTTGCTTCTTTACAAAAAAGAAAAAGATGGACAAGTCGAAATTTGTTTTGTGGCTATCAGCGTTATGCCTCAAATGCTGTTGATTGAACTTGAAGGAAAAGTTAACCTTCATGCCATCCCAGATGTATGACTTCTTTCTTCTGCAGAACACAAATTACAACTTTTAGAAGAATATCTCAACTCTGTTGGTCCATACAATTGGAATGGGTGCCAAAATGTATAAGCTCCAAAAATAATATAAGATAGAAAAAAAGCAATCATAAGACTCCATTGGTTAAATCAATGTCTTCTGAAGTGATTTGATAGGTGTGGGTGAGAAACAGATCAATATTTAAGTCCTTTTTTACTAGAAATGATGCTCCCTGCTCTGTCAGTCTTCACTTTAACTTTCACATTCTTCTTGTGTTTTTGGTAATTCACATTCTTCGTGCATATCACCCCTACTGGGCAGTGAGGAGAATTTCTAGCAAAAAAGGACTTAAATATTGAAACATTAACTTGTCACAGTGTCCTAAAAATACAGTGCTATTTAAAAGGTTTGTCTATGTACGAATGCTTCAGATGGATGATCTTGTAGTGTTTCACTTTGGTGGCATTGTGTTTCAGCATTTCACGCCATATCAGTGAGGGGGTCAGGGGCATGATTAATTGCATGCATAAAAAAAAAAAATTATATCATTAATTGCACATAATGAACACATTAAATTGACAGACTTAATTAAAAATTAAAAGTCACAATAGTAACACTCACTACTATTAATAAAAATAAACAATTTAACATAATTACTTAATTTTAATTAGGTGTAATGTAGTAGCGTATCAATACTTATAATTAGAGGCTGCGGATTTAACACGTTAATTCAGTACGATTAATTTTACAAAAAAAAATAACACGCTAAAAAAATTTACGCAATTAATCGCATGTCCCCGGACCATAATAAGGAAGATTCCTGAGAAATGCAAGCTTGTAGTACCACCTGTTTACTCCAGAGGGCAGTAAGTGAAATTTGAGCTGTATGAATACGCACAGTTTATACAGTGAAGAAAACACTTCGGTAGGCAGAACAACACAAACATGTGTTACGTTCTTGCGTTTAAACACTTGATGGAGCGCAAATCCGAACTAAGGGATCTCAAGATGTGTTTAAAGATTGAGTATTAAACTATGACACAGTGACCTAAACATTTTATGTTTATGATACAACGCACCCGAGATGCTACACAAGCATGTCTGATGCAGGTGTAACTTGACGTGTCCTTAAACAAGCCCTCATAATAAATCTCAAACTAACTGACAAATTCACTTGTGAAACGGATTGCTGTGAACTGTATGTCAATGATTGACTCATGATCAATAATATGGTAGTAAACAAAACATTGTTTTCTAAAGCTGCTTTTTGTATTGACTTATCAATGATTAACTCTTCTGCTACAGGAATGTAATGCACTTTAATTATCTGAATATTTTTTATTATATATATATATATATATAATTTTTAAATATTTAAAGGTAACTATGTATAATTATATATTGATATAAATATGTATAATCATTATATATTGAATTATTGTTATATGAGGGGCTTTCTCAGCAAATATTTGTATATGCGATTAATCACGATTAATTAATCGGGACACCATGTAATTAATTTGATTAAAAAAGTTAAAAGTTCCCCATCATTGCTTTTCTATGACGTAAGACCATGTGATTCGTTGACTGACAGTGAAATGTTCCATGATTTACCGAGACTTTTAATGCTGAAGGTAATGTGTGCCCTTCATTTTTAACTCTATTCCTTAACATCATCCTTCCTACTCAAGGTGGTATCTTCTTCGTCCACGAGAGCTTTATGTTGCAGCATGCCGCAGCCATTTGTGAATGGGTCTTCACTGTGCTGGTTCTGGTCTACTACGGCACCTTCACTTATGAGTTTGGCACGGTGAACACTGACACCATGATGGCAGCCTTAATGAAGCGCAGTCAACATCACCATCCAAGCTCAGGGGTCATCGTGGGAGGCATCAGCAAAGGTGCTGTGTTGGGATGTGGTGCCCACAGCCTTAAGTCTCCCAGGGGCAGTAGCACCTCCACACACCTCAACTGTACACCAGAGAGCATCGCCATGCTTTAGGGCTTAACCGACACAGCATTCTCTCAGACCTTTCAGTGTATAGTCTCAGATAGAAATCCTTTTCACATTCACATTATGGATTTGTGAACAACTGATACCAGCAATATATTTTTTTTATTATTTTCTCCCCAAGTTGGAATGCCCAATGCGCTCTAAGTCCTCGTGATGGCATAGTGACTTGCCTCTATCTGGGTGGCGGAGAACGAATCTCAGTTGCCTCCCAAGTCTAAGACCGTCAATCCGCGCATCTTATCATGTGGCTTGTTAAGCACGTTACCACGGAGACATAGTGCGTGTGGAGGCTTCATGCTATTCTCCGTGGCATCCACGCACAACTCAACACGTGCCCCACCTAGAGTGAACCACGTTATAGCGATATAAGTGTATTAATTTACTGTTAAAACTGCAATAACTTGTAACTAAAGGTGAGTTCACACTGACAGCGTTTAAAGGAATAGAAAGGATTCAAGTAATAGAAATGTTCATGTGAGAAACTGTAAGTGAGCTCATGCACAACGGATGTCAAGTTTTTTGCTGAAATATGACTTGAATTGGACGGAATCCTAGGAAAATAATGCATGAGTTGCATGGATTACTTTTATGATATTTTTAGGTTCTTTTTAAGCTTTATACCGATAGTACTATATAGTAATATATATATATATATATATATATATATATATATATATATATATATATATATATACAGTTGAAATCAGAAGTTTACATAAACTTAAGATGAAGTCATTAAAACTCTTTTTCAATATTTAATCACTCCACAGATTTAATATGACATCTATCGTATAGTCATCTACAGTATAGTCATGTCGTATAGGACATCTACTTTGTGCATGACACGAGTAATTTTTCCAAAAATTGTTTACAGACAGATTGTTTCACTTTTAATTGACTATAATCACAATTCCAGTGGGTCAGAAGTTTGCATACACAAGTTAACTGTGCTTTTAAGCAGCTTGGAAAATTCCAGAAAATTATGTCAAGCTTTTAGACATTCTTCTGCTAGGAGATGTACTGAATTGGAGGTGTACCTGTGGATGTATTTTAAGGCCTACCTTCAAACTCAGTGACTCTTTGCTTGACATCATGGTAAAATCAAAGAATCGGCCAAGACCAGAGTAAAAAAAACATTGTGGACCTTCATAAGTTTGGTTCATCCTTGGGAGCAATTTCCAAACGCATGAAGTTACCACGTTCATCTGTACAAATAATAGTATGCAAGTATAAACACCATGTGACTATGCAGCCATCATACCGCTCAGGAAAGAGACTCATTCACCACATTCATCTGTACAAACATTAGTACACAAGTATAAACACCATGGGACCACGCAGCCATCATACCGCTCAGGAAAGAGAAGCATTCTGTCTCCTAGAGATGAACATATTTTGGTGTAAAAAGTGCAAATCAATCCCTGAACAACAGCAAAGGACCTTGTGAAGATGCTGGAGGAAACAGTTAGACAAGTATCTAGATCCACAGTGAAATGAGTCCTATATTGACATAACCTGAAAGGCTCCTCAGCAAGGAAGAAGCCAATGCTCCAAAACTGCCATAAAAAACCAGACTACAGTTTGCAAGTGCACAAGGGAACAAGTATAGTTTGTAGAAATGTCCTCTGGTCTAATGAAACAAAAATGTAACTTTTTGGCCATAATGACCATTGTTATGTTTGGAGGAAAAAGGGTGAGGCTTGCAAGCTGAAGAACACCATCCCAACCATGAAGTATTGGGTGGCAGCATCATGTTGTAGGGGTGCTTTGCTGCAGCAGGGAATGGTGCACATCACAAAATAGATGGCATCATGACAAAGGAAAATTGTGTGGATATATTGAAGCAACATCTCAAGACATCAGCCAGGAAGTTAAAGCTCATTACAAATGGGTCTTCCAAATGGACAGTGACCCCAAGCATTCCTCCAAATTTGTGGCAAAATGGCATAAGGACAACAAAGTTAAGATATTGGAGTGGCCATCACAAAGCCCTGACCTCATTCCAATAGAAAATTTGTGGGCAGAACTGAAAAAGTGTGTGCGAGCAAGGAGGCCTACAAACCTGACTCAGTTACTCCAGTTCTGTCGGAGGAATGGGCCAAAAATCAATTTAAAGGCAATGCTACCAAATACTTACAAAGTGTATAAACTTCTGACCCACTGGGAATGTGGTGAAAGAAATAAAATCTGAAATAAATAATTCTTTTTACTATAATTCTGACATTTCACATTCTTAAAATAAAGTAGTGATCCTATCTGACCAAAGTTAAAAAGTATTTGGCTAAGGTGTATGTAAACTTCTGACCTCAACTGTGTGTATATATACACCAATCAGCTACAATATTAAAACCACCTGCTTAATATTGTGCAGGTCCCCATCTTGTCACAAAACAGAACCAACCCGCATCTCAAAATAGCATTTTGAGATTATGTTCTTCTCACCACAATTGTACAGAGCAGTTATCTGAGTTACTGTAGACTTTGTCAGTTCGAACCATTCTGGCCATTCTCTGTTGTCCTCTCTCATCAACAAGTCGTTTCTGTCCACAGAACTGTCGCTCACTGGATGTTTTTTGTTTTTGGCACCATTCGGAGTAAATTCTAGAGACTGTTGTGTGTGAAAATCCCATTAGATCAGCAGTTACAGAAATGTATGCGATTAACTAATCGGCCAATCATGTGGCAGCAGTGCAAAAAAATCATGCCGTTACAGGAAAGGAGAGTTAATGTTCACAACAACCATCAGAATGGGGAAAAAAAATTATCTCAGTGATTTGGACCGTGGCATGATTGTTGGTGCCAGATGGGCTGGTTTGAATATTTCTGTAACTGCTGATTTCCTGGGATTTTCACACACAACAGTCTCTAGAATTTAATCAGAATGATGCCAAAAACATAAAGTGAGTGGCAGTTCTGTGGATGGAAATGACTTGTTTGATCAGAGAGGTCAACAGAGAATGTCCAGACTGGTTCAAGTCTATGGTAAGTCTACAGTGATGAGAAGAATATCATCTTAAAATGCTATTCTGAGATGTGGGTTGGTGCTGTTTTGGCAGCACGAGATGGACCTACACAATATTAGGCAGGTGGTTTTATTGTTATTACTGATCGGTGTATATAAATTCCTTCAGATTAATATATATAGACTATTAAAATTTAGCTTAGTTTGATAAATAGCATACTTAACTATTTTATTATTCTAGCATTGTAACTAAAGTTTCACTCACTTCAAAATGCAAGAGTCCCTAGTGGGTTTTGGGCTTATTTATAGTTAAAAATACTTTTTGTACCAAATATTATTTTTTTCTGATTATTGGGATTTTGGTTAAGCAATAAAATGCATCTTTGATTTTATTCATTTTGGACTCTTGTAGCTTCTGTGTCTGTGCCATCATATTAAGAAAATTATTATAATTTTTTTATTTAATTCTATAAAATCAGTCGATTAATCGGTTAGTGCTCTTTCCACGACCTTCGTTATCTGTATCGGCAAAATCCACAATCGGTCGACCTCTACTCACTATCAACTGCCACTGTATTGAAAAGACATACTGAGATATTAATTAAATATTAATGTAAGTCATAGAGGTTTGGAACGACATGATGGTGATAAGTTAATTTTGGATAAACCATTTCCTTTAACTGTCACATTGCCAATAGTTGGTTGTGCCCCCTGAAATTGGCAACTCTCTGAAGTTGAGAAACCCACGGTCTCTTCGCCATCAGTGTGAACACCCCTTAAATCTGTCACCGAGCTGCCGGCAATTCAAAGACACTTACCTAGACAAAGAACATAAATGGCTAGTTATCCAACCTTCTTCCATCCGTCTAATCTGTAGGAACTTTGATTACATCACAGGTCAAGTTAGCATAAGCCCTTACTGTAGCAATGGAGACGTTAAATTGGGTGCACCAGCCATTGATGCAAATAGATTGGCTCGCAGTTAAGTTATTTTTTTTCCAATAATAACCAATGTTTTGTTCTCATACCTGAGATGCATTAATGTTTATGTATTCATTCAGTCATTCCAAGTGTTGTCATGGCCTAGTTTGATCTTTGGCACTTTAATGGCATGACATCAGGTGCTGTGGACTGCCTGTCCTATAGTGCTAGATTGAATGTGGTTTCAACAATTCAGTGTCCAGCTATATTATATGAAATAAGATTTATTTATCGGACTGTGTGGCATCAGCCAATAGCTACACATTCTGCTTGATTCAAATAGTTGTATCGCAGGTATGGTGAAAACAAGGTCTTAATATTTTAAGACCACAGGCAAACAATATTATTTTGTTTCAAGAATATTTGTTTTATTTTAATCATAAATCATAATTAATGAATCATAGTTTTATCATGTGGTTAAGTTTTTTTTAGGTACCATTCATACAAATCTATCCTTTAAGTCATTGTAAATGAATATAAGCCTCTGTACTTCAGTTTCTTATGTTCATTTTCTCATATCGTACCCATGAGTAATCTTTCTGGGAAAAAATAGTGGTAAGAGAACGTCATTTCAAAAAGTCAAATGTAGATGCTATAACATGTTATAACCAGAATGTTTATTGGAACTTTTATTTTGTTCTTCTAAATTGTCTTTACAATTTCGAAACAGGAAATGCTTGTATTAGAGCATATGTCCTGCTGAAAATGCAAGCTGTGCACCTGAGATGAAGAGGGTTTGAAAATAAAGCATTTAATTAACTAATTATTTTGGATAATTTAGTTGGGGAACTAAATAATGGGTGGCTATTTGGTGCTTTTGACTGCTTCGCATTTATCTTTGTAAATGCTTAATATGTCAACACATGTTTTTATTATTATTATTCTTCACTTTTTGTCCTGACATTGAGAGGTGGATTTTGGGTATTTTTATCTGTAGCATATTTTTTAATATTTGTATTATTATTTTGGTTGTATACTTGGTTATTAACTCAGTTTTAGGGCTACATAACGTCTCGGTTACGTATGTAACCTCCGTTCCCTGATGGAGGGAACGAGACGTCGTGTCGAAGAAGCGACACTAGGGGTCTCTCTTGAGCGCCGAAAGATACCTCTGATCTATGAAAAAAGGCCAATGAGAGTTGGCGAACAGTATTTGCATACTCCGCCTCCGGATACGGATATAAAGGCGAGAGAAATACGCTCGTTCATTCAGGATTTTTCTGAGGAGCCGGGAGTGTTCCGGGCATCTCAGCGGCTCGGCTCAGCGACGTGGCCGGGAAGACACGACGTCTCGTTCCCTCCATCAGGGAACGGAGGTTACATACGTAACCGAGACGTTCCCCGTCTGTCGCTCACTTCGACGTCGTGTCGAAGAAGCGACACTAGGGGTCCACTTCAAAACTCGCCATGCGCTGAGCCGTGTACGTGTACTGCTGACACAGAAGCGGGCAGGTATTTTGCACGTGCGCAAGCGACCAACTGTGTTCAGGCTGCACGTACTCTTCCCCAATGCCCCGAAAAAGCGTCAGCATCCTTTTGGTTACCCTAGGGGGGAACAAGGTGACGCTCCCAACTAGGGAACGGGCCAAGCCTGGCTGGGCCTCTTTTCTCTCTATGTTTTCTCGGCATAGAGCAAGAGCAGCCGGGGCCCTTACCGCATCGAGGGAAGGGGGTCTTATTCCGAATTCCTATTCTTAGGGGGAAAAGACCCTGCGGAGGCCACACCCGCCCAACAGGGGAGGTAAAGGTGGCAAAAATACATCACATGGCCACTTGGGGCATGTGGGAGGAAATGGCGCGGTGGTAGATCCAACCTCAAGGAGGGGGGAGTTGCTACAACACGGCGACCGGAGGGCAGCAAAGGGCTGCCTAAGGGAGACGCGGGTCAGCTCGTAAGGTGACCGTACCGCGGAAATACACACAGGAGGAGTCCCATAGGAGGCCTGATCTGTGGAGCACTTATTCCAGTAGGGGTAGCCGGAGGTACCCGTAGTGGACTGGACCAGCACGTTCCTCCGATGAACTGCTGCGGGTCCGAAGTGCTAGGGAGGAATCAACCAGGGACCTGGGTCCTCTGGGACAAAAGCGCACTGTTTTGCCTCGGCAGAGGGAAACGGCGCTGGTACAAGCGGATCACCCGGTCAGATCGTCGACGTGTACCGAGTTCTACGGGCTCGGACCTGAGAGAACACGGGACGAGACTGACTCAACCCTGAGATCATAAGGGTGTTAGGTGCTGCCCAGCCCGCAGCTCTGCGAATGTCTGCTAGGGAGGTGCCCCTCGCCAGTGCCCATGAGGATGTCACGCTCCTAGTGGAGTGGGTTCGAACCCGTAAGTGGGGGGCATGGCCTGGGTGTGATAGGCCAACTGAATGGTATCCATCACCCAGTGAGACACCTCTGTTTGGAGACAGCGTTCCCTTTCTGCTGGTCCTCCAAAGCAGACAAAGAGCTGCTGAGAGCGCCTGAAGCTCTGGGGGCGGTCCAGGTAGGCACACAAGGCACGTACCGGACACGACAGTGAGAGGGGCTGGGTCTGCCTCCTCCCGGGGCAGCGCTTGTAGGTTCACTACCTGATCTCCAGAGGGCATGGTAGGAACCATGGGCACATAGCCCAGTCGAGGTCTTAGGATCACATGAGTATCTGCCGGACCGAGCTCCAGGCAAGTGTCGTTAGTAGGGGACGCTTGCAGGTCCCCGACCCTCTTGATGGAAGTGAGCGCAATCAGCAGGGCCGTCTTTTCAGGAGAGGGCCCTGAGCCAACTGATTCTAGCGACTCGGGGGGGATCTCTGAAGACCGGCAAGGACCACCGAGAGATCCCCAGGAGGGGAACAGGTTTGGCCAGGAGGGGTTTTTAACCTCCGGGCACTTCTTGGGAACCTGACGATTAAGTCGTGCTTACCCAGAGAGTTGCTGTCTACTGGGTTGTGGTAAGCTGCAATAGTGGCAACATACACCTACGAGGTGGATGGGGACAGCCTCCCCCCCAACCTCTCCTGTAGGGACAGGAGCACAGACCTAACTGCGCACCTCTGTGGGTCTTCTGCCCGGGAAGAACACCAATTCACGAACAGACGCCATTTCAGGGCGTAGAGTTGCCTGGTAGAAGGGGCTCTGGCTTGGTTGAACGTGGCTACGACCGTGGGTGGTAGACCAGCTAGATCTTCCGCATCAGGGACCAGATGTGGAGGTTCCAGAGGTCTGGGTGCGGATGCCAGAGCGTGCCCCGTCCCTGAGAAAGAAGGTCCTTCCTCAGGGGAATTCGCCAGGGAGGGGCTGTCGCAAGGAGTATGAGGTCCGAGAACCAGGCCCGGGTGGGCCAGTAAGGAGCCACGAGAGTGACTTGCTCCTCGTCCTCCCTGACCTTGCACAGCACCTGTGCAAGAAGGCTCACTGGGGGGAATGCGTACTTGCGCAGCCCCACCGGCCAGCTGTGTGCCAGTGCATCTGCCCCGAGGGGAGCCTCTTAACGGGCGTACCAGAGCGGGCAGTGGGAGGTCTCTCGGGAGGCAGAGGGGTCTACCTGGGCCTTGCCGAACCGTTCCCAAATCAGCTGCACCGAGTGGGGGTGAAGCCTCCACTCTCCGCCAGACAAGCATTGTCATGACAGCGCGTCCGCTATCACATTGGGGTTGCCGGGGATGTGAGTGGCACGCAGCGACTTGAGTCGGTGCTGGCTCCAAAGGAGGAGACGACGGGCGAGTTGTGACATGTGACGGGAGCATACGCCGCCTTGGCGATTTATGTACGCGACCGCAGTGGTGCTGTCCGACCTGACTAGGATATGTTCGTCCCGAATTAACGGGAGAAACTTCCGCAGGGCAAAAAGGACGGTCAACAACTCGAGGCAGTTGATGTGCCAACGCAGCTGGGCCCCTTTCCAACGGCCTGAGGCTGCGTGCCCGTTGCATACGGCGCCGTGGCGCCATGCTCGTCTCGGGACTCGGGTCTGGAGCCAGTGTTGGAGCGGTCTCATATGCATCAACCCCAGCGGCGCGACCGCCGCGGAGGACGCCATATGCCCCAGGAGCATCTGGAAAAGTTTTAAGGGGACCGCTGTGCCTGGCCTGAAGGCGGCGAGGCAGTTCAACACTGACTGGGCACGCTCGTTGGTGAGACATGCCGACATTGAGACCGAGTCTAACTCCATCCTGAGAAAAGAGATGCTCTGAACTGGAGTGAGCTGGCTCTTTTCCCAGTTGACCTGAAGCCCCAGACGGCTGAGGTGCCTGAGCACCTGATCTCTGTGGATTTTGCATAGTAACTCTCGTGAGAGGACAGAGACAGGCCAAAGGGGAGGACTTGTACTGATACACCTGGCCCCCGAACGCAAACCGCAGGTAGGGGCGGTGTCGGGGCAGGGTGGAGACATGAAGTACGTGTCCTTCAGGTCTACCGCTGCGAACCAATCTAGATGCCGGACGCAGGTTAAGCGTGAGCATTTTGAACGGGAGTTTGTGCAACGCTCGGTTGAGAACTCGCAGGTCCAAGATTGGTCATAAGCCGCCGCTTTTCTTGGGTACGATGAAGTAAGGGCTGTAGAAACCCATCTTCATCTCGGTTGGAGGGACAGGCTCTATCGCGTCTTTGGCCAGAAGAGTCGCGATTTCCGCGTGCAGGGAGTGGGCGTGTTCGCCGTGTACTGCGGAAAAGCGGACGCCCATGAAGGGGGACGGGGGCCTGGCAAACTGAATTGCGTAACCGAGTCGGATGGTCCGGGCCAGCCAGCGAGACGGGTTGGGAAGTGAAAGCCACGCGTCCAACCTCTGCGCTAGGGGCACCAAAGGGACGATTAATTTGACGTACCCGGCGGGGCTTCGCAGCGGGGCGGAGCAGGTAGGGCAGCGTTGGGCGGCGACGGGGCGACCCGCAGCTGAGGTGCTGAGAAAAGACTCAAGCACTTACCTTGCTCCGCACACCCGGCAGGGGGCGGGTCAGCGACTGAGGAGGAGGTCCTGGGTAGGCGTCCTCTAGACTCGTCGGAACCGGCCGGCCGGGGGACAGTCGTGGGGCTGAAGACGGGTGGTCCGTGTCCAGGAAGCCAGGACTGTTGATATCTGGGGGCAAAGTGCCGTGAGAACGGTATTTGCGGGCCAGGTGACCCAGAGACAAAAGGAAATAGCTCATTACAGAGAATATGAGAATGTGAAAATTAATTCAACAAGAAAAGATTCTCCTCCCGGCCCTCCACCGGGGACGGAGCGGTCTTACCAGCCTCCGGAGCTAACATCTTGGTCCCTGGGTTGAACGTCTACGGACAGCCTGGGAGCCTTCCGGGTCCTCGAGGGGGTCCGTGAGACGGGGGCGTCCGTTCCCTGCAGCGTGCTCGACGCTGGGGCTGAGAGCTGGGCCCGGGTTGAGGCGGAGCAGGGTGTTTCATAGCCGCAGGAGGACGCCCTCGGCGAGCAGACGGGGCATGGCCCATGGCGGCAAGCTTGCGGCGGGGCAGGATGTGCAGTGGCCTCCGTCTGCCTCACCGCTGAGGACTGCTGGGCAGAGTCGTCAACGGTGGCGCCGAATGGACGGAGCTGGGAGACGGGGGTGTGAGAGAAGGTGTGCCTTGTCTGCCTCCCGCATTTCGACCAGGTCCAGTCCACAGGTGTGTTTCTGGGCCACAAGGGGTGGCCATCGCCTGTTCGAGTGCCAGCGCTTCTGACCTCCGTGGCCCGGGGGCGCGGTTGGTCATCCAGCGCAGTTCCTGCAGCACATCAAGAACAGGACTACCCAAGGTGCAGGTTTTGAAGTGCCTTGGCCTGGCATTGGTTGCAGGAAGGGCCGTGGCGTGCAGAGTGGAAGCGGTCTGGGACCGTTCCACCACGAGGGTAGTGAGAGCGGAGGAGCGAAAAAGCCTTGGCTTAGCTCAACTCGTCGTGCACGTCCGGGAAGAAGGGAACGGGGGGGGGGGGGGGCGTGGCTGTGAGCGGCGCACCTGCCCGCGGAACCGATCAAGTAGCCCGGGAAAGCATAGCGGATCTCCGTGCGTCAGGCTCAGGCTGGGCGGCAGACCCGAAGGTGGCGGCCCAGGCGAACGATCAGCATCCGATGCCGCTGTAACGCTCTCCGATGCAGCGGTGATGTCATCCAATTCTGAGGCAAGCAAGTGTGCCGGGGAGGCGGGCGGTTCGAGGGGGTTTACCCGGCGAACAGAGCCCGTCATATTCCCCAAATCGCCTTCATCGCCCGCAGCGCCTGCGCCGATCCCGTAGGAAGAAGGCGGAGCGCGGGGGGCGGTTGAAGTGGCTTTCTCTCATTACAAAAGAAAGCTGTGCGACCGCAATGCTATAACGGCCATGTTCTCACACTGAGAAGATGAACCATTGGAGAGAATACTCATCCCGAGCTCAGACGGAAGCAAGCAAGCAAGCGTGCCGGGGAGGCGGGCGGTTCGAGGGGATTTACCCGGCGAACAGAGCCCGTCATTGTCCCCAAATCGTGTTCATCGCCCGCGGCGCCTGCGTCAATCCCGTAGGAAGGAGGCGAGGCGCGGGGGGCGGCTGAAACGGCTTTCTCTCATTACAAAAGAAAGCCACACGACCGCAATGCTAGCAAACAAGCGTGCCGGGGAGGCGGGAAGTTCGAGGGGATTTACCCGGCGAACAGAGCCCGTCATTGTCCCCAAATCGTGTTCATCGCCCGCGGCGCCTGCGTCAATCCCGTAGGAAGGAGGCGAGGCGCGGGGGGCGGCTGAAACGGCTTTCTCTCACTACAAAAGAAAGCCACACGACCGCAATGTTGCCATGGCTATGTTCTCGCACTGAGAACATAAACCATTCATAAAACACTGCTTGCATGTGATCGCAGCCCAGGCATGCAAGATAGTGTTTTATGACCGAGAGAGGTGGGGAGAAAACACCGCATCCAGAAACTACACAGGGGCGGAAATTACATCTTTATAAAGACGCGTCCTGAAAAGGACGTTCAACGCCGCTGTGTAATGCTCTTTCAGAGAAATAAACTCTTTTATGGAGAGAATCACTCTTTCAACTCTTTTAACTCTGCGCTGTCGAAGCGCCCAGGGGCAAACTGCACGCCGGCAGTGAAGAGAAAAGCCGCTGTAGTGCGCCGTAAATCCAACAGCAAAGCAGAGCGTCAGAGGATCAGAAGCAGGATCAGTTGTGTTACTCGCAGCTGACTGCATACACACGACCATCGGCTCCGAAGAAAATTACTGAATGAACGAGCGTATTTCTCTCGCCTTTATATCCGTATCCGGAGGCGGAGTATGCAAATACTGTTCGCCAACTCTCATTGGCCTTTTTTCATAGATCAGAGGTATCTTTCGGCGCTCAAGAGAGACCCCTAGTGTCGCTTCTTCGACACGACGTCGAAGTGAGCGACAGACGGGGAACTAGCGTTAGACAAGCTCATAGATAGTTTCTGCAATTCATTTGAATATTGAAATGTATTATTTGAAAACATTAGCATAAATGAAGCAGAGCATTTGTTATGAAGAGCTGATGTTGCATTAAACAAAGAGTATAATGCAATGAGACAAGGGTCAATAATGAAGAAATGATGGCTAGTCAACACCACTTTTCCTAGAAATCTCATTAAAATATACAGAATACTCTGTAAAAAAAAAAATTAAATCTCGTAAGATGTTGGAAATAAAATAGCAATAAGGCAGGGAAACCTGAATATGTTTTTTTTTTTTAATGTATTTAGTGGACCTGAAATGTGAAGTTCTCCACAATGAGATGTATTTTAGTTTCTAGATATTGCTCATTTTAAAGCAATGTGGGTTATATTGATGAGTATTATTGATTATTATTATCAATTGTATTGGTTATGTATTATCTATTTGTTTTATAATTTCTTTGTAATGCCAGACAATGAATCAATGCAATATTCAACTTTGTTAAAGTACTTGTATACAAGTATACCTCTGTGTGGTGCGTAGGATTGTTTCCTAAAGGAGCTGCTAAGACATATTATGGAATTTAAACTGAATCTGTTTCTGTTGTTTCTGTTTTGTGTGAAAGGCCAAATTCAATCATGGATAGAACTCCTGTGAACTACCTACTGCTCCATAAAGCTCAGCCAAGTTGTTACATTTATAGTGATCAAATATTAAACGTATGAGACTGTCAGTGCAGCTGTTTTAATAAAGCACTTATCACATTTTATACTAATTTAGTTGCCTTTTTTCAGTCAAATTTTTCCAACAAATACATCAGTGTCGGTCACAGTGTAAAGACTTCAAAAACAGTGTTTAGTTGGCAAATTTTCTGATAAACATGTGAGTTGTAAACTGAAATGGATCTGTTGACTTGTTACACTCAACTTTCTTTTGAGTTATGACCCATTCATCGGCATGTTTCCTAATCTTTCATATTTCTTTTGTGAAATAAAATGTACCTGAATTTAAAAGATGCTGTTTGTTGAAAAGCTTGTTTGCTGCCGAAATGATATACAGCACAATTACATCGTGTTTAGTTTACAGCTGAAGTCAGATGTTAACATACACCTTAGCCAAATACATTTAAACTCAGTTTTTCACAATTCCTGACATTTAATCATAGAAAACATTCCCTTTCTTCAGTTAGGACCACTACTTTATTTTAAGAATGTGAAATGTCAGAATTATAGAAGAGAGAATGATTTATTTCAGATTTTATTTCTTTCACCACATTCCCAGTGGGTCAGAAGTTTATACACTTTGTTAGTATTTGGTAGCATTTCCTTTAAATTGTTTAGCTTGTGTCAAACGTTTTGGGTAGCCTTCCACAAACTTCTCACAATAAGTTTCTGGAATGTTGGCCCTTTCCTCACTGCATCACTGTCCATTTGGAAGACCTATTTGCTTTGATGTCTTGAGATGTTGCTTCAACATATCCACACAATTTTCCTTCCTCATGATGCCATCTATTTTGTGATGTGCACCATTCCCTGCTGCAGCCAAGCACCCCACAACATGATGCTATCACCCCCATGCTTCACGGTTGGGATGGTGTTCTTCGGCTTGCAAGCCTCATCCTTTTCTCCCCAAACATAACGATGGTCATTATGGCCAAAAAGTTAAATTATTGTTCCATCAGACCAGAGGACATTTCTCCAAAAATTTTGGTTTTGGAGCCCAAGGATTAATTTTTTTCTGAGGTCTTGGCTGATTTCTTTTGATTTTACCATGATGTCAAGCAAAGAGTCACTGAGTTTGAATTTAGGCCTTAAACTACACCCACAAGTACACCTACAGTTCAGTACATCTCCTATCAGAAGCTAATAGTACATAATTTTCTGGAATTTTCCATGCAGCCTAGGCACAGTTAAATTCTGACCCAATTGTGATATAGTCAATTAAAAGTGAAACAATCTGTCTGTAAACAATTGTTGGAAAAATGACTCATATCATGCACAAAGTAGATGTCCTAAATGACTTGCCAAATCTGTGGAGTGGTTAAAAAAATTGTTTTAATGACTTCAACCTCAGTGTAAGTAAACTTCTGACTTCAACAGTAGAATTTAGATGACTTAAAAGAAGTATTTATCGTCAGGTGGAAGACTGATGCCGGATGCAAAACATGTTGGCTCACCAAGCAAATATCTTACCTTTGTATCAAAAGAACTTACGAAAGACAATTAAACATTAAATATTTGTTGTTTTTTAGTAGCCCTGAAATAAATTATAATCACAAATCGGTATAGTGATTATGAAAAATAATGGATTGTGGAACATTTAAATTATGGAACACACTAAGAAGTATGAGGATTATGTAGTTCGAAATCTTATATTTTAGGCTCTGATATTCATCCTATGCCTTGATAACGTCTTTGCACATTTGTGCCATTTTCTCAACCAACTTCATCTACCTGGGATGCTTTTCGAGTTGTCTTGGAGTTCCCGATGCCACTACAACATTAGCAACTCCTGGGCTTAAGCGAATGTTTTCAGTAAAGCCCGAATGCAAGTTTTGCCAGTAATAACCCGTATTGAAATCAATTTATCCGTATTGAAATCAATTTAAAATGCATAAATTCTTGATTAGTGTTCAATGGCACGTAAGTCCCCCTTAATGAAAATCTGTTATACTGTGGTCCCAAACTGTATAATGACAGGGAAAAAGAGATCCTATATATATTGAATATTAATGGAGTAACCTACAATATATATAGTAGGTATAATTGCAGGCCGGAGACCTCCAAATGGGGGTGGGATCTCCAAAAGAGTGCATGGTTACTCCAAAAGTGGGTTGTGCCATCTCCAAAAGGGTTTGGAGTGTCACTTCCACTCGCAGTTAAGGTTAGGGAAAGGGTTAGGTAAGGGGCTCCCTATATCTTCAATGACAATTTGGGAGCCCCTTTTTGGAGCAATTCCTGAAGCTATACCCTTCTCAAAAACTTGGCCAATATTGGCCAAGGATGTCTCAATTTACATTTATTTGAATCACTTTTGGCATTTTATAATATCTCAACTGTATTACAACAAATTCTGATTTATACTACTTGTAGAAAACCAACAGCAAATATTTTCAAGTTATAGTTTTAGCACATGCCTGTTTCACAAATTAATCTGTATTGTCTTTTTCCAGCAGTCAAAATGGACCCAATTTGCACGTCCATTGCAACAAATCCATTTCTTGCCACTAATGTCAAACAAATTTGTTGCAGTGTTACAGGGTTTAGGAAGGTGCCGTAATAGTTATTTCTGCATGTCTAATGTTTTAGGAGAAAATAACATTCAATAGGTCTATTACCATTGGGGGCATTTATCCCCATTGTACCCAATAATATAAAAACATGTTAGTAAGGTAACATTCTACAATAAGGCTCGATATGTTAACATTAGTTAACAACATTTGCTAACAACATCAGTTAACATGAACTAACAATGAACAGTACAAATTAAGCATTTATTCATATTAGTAAATGTTTATTTCAACATATACTAATACAGTTTTACAATCAAAAGTTGTATTTGTTAACATTAGTTAACACTATGCCTATGAACTAACATGAAATAACAACGAACAAATGTATTTTTATTATCTAACATTAAGATTAATAAATGCTGTCAAAAATATATTGTTAATTTATTGTACATGACATCTCATTCATTAGCTAATGTTAACGAATGGAAACTTATTGTAAAGTGTTACCGTTATTGAACTTATTTGCTAACATATCTGTTAAAACCTGTAAAAAAAAAATTCTGTCTGTATGTTTTTGAGTTTGTGGTGCACAAACCCCATTTGAGAGAAAAGTATGCAATTTGTATGAAAGATGTAGTACCCAGTGGAGCAGGTGGAAGAGCTAGAGAACAGTATACAGCAAAATTTGAGAAAATGTACAAATTTTGGACAAATTTGATTCATAAATGTACAAAAGCAATTTAAACCTGTATAACATTCAGAAAGTACAAATTTGAAAAGACAAAACTGGTTCACCCATATGGGTCAAATTTGACACATGAAGACATGGAAGGAACAGTTTGTATGTGGCCAAGTGATAAGGGACTGATGGGGAGAATTATCACAATCAGCTGGGAGAGGGATAAGGTGGAGCCGGAGCTGCAGTTCAAGAGAGAGAGAGATGCACAAAGACTGTCTGTGTGTGTCTTTATGTTTATATGTAGCTGTCTGAAAAGCAGTGCATTTTTGTTTGTTATATACTAAAAAGTGTTTATTAAATGTTTAACATGGATTGTCATCCGGTCCCCGCTTCCTTCTTTCCACATTGAGAACCTGATTTGGCGGACGGCAGCGGTTCCTCCGGCTCCTGCGGACGGCAGTTGTTACTCCGGCTCCTGCGGACGGCAGTTGTTACTCCGGCTCCTGCAGACGGCAGCTGTTCCTCCGGCTCCTGCGGACGGCAGAAGGTACTCCGGCTCCTGCGGACGGCAGCTGTTACTCCGGCTCCTGCGGACAGCAACTGTTACTCCGGCTACTGCGGATGGCAGCGGTTCCTCCGGCTCCTGCGGACGGCAGCGGTTCCTCCGGCTCCTGCGCACAGCAGTTGTTACTCCGGCTCCTGCAGACGGCAGATGTTACTCTGGCTCCTGCGGACGGCAGCTGTTCCTCCGGCTCCTGTGGATGGCAGATGTTACTCCGGCTCCTGCGGATGGCAGTGGTTCGTCCGGCTCCTGCGGACGGCAGCTGTTACTCCGGCTCCTGCGGACGGCAACTGTTACTCCGGCTACTGCGGATGGCAGCGGTTCCTCCGGCTCCTGCGGATGGCAGCGGTTCCTCCGGCTACTGCGGACGGCAGTTGTTACTCCAGCTACTGCGGACGGCAGCGGTTCGCCCGGCTTCTACGGACGACAGCTGTTACTCCGGCTCCTGTGGACGGCAGCGGTTCCTCCAGCTCCTGCGGATGACAGCTGTTCCTCTGGATCCTGCGGACGGCAGCTGTTACTCCGGCTAATGCGGACGGCATCGGTTCCTCCAGCTCCTGCGGACGGCAGCTGTTCCTCTGGATCCTGCGGACGGCAGCAGTTCCTCTGGCTCCTGTGGACTGCAGCGGCCCCTACGGCTCCTGACGGACAGCAGTGACTCCTCTCTCCATGGTGGATGGCAGTGGCGAGGACTACACGACAGCACATCCCTCCTCCTTCCAGGGTTTCGGTAACAATGTAACGAGGTTCTTAAGAGGAGGCGGGAACCAGCTGAACATTCAACGTAAAACTTTAATAACAAACTGAACTCAAACATAACATAAAATGCAAATCAAATAAAGACGCACGCACACACAGCTTCGTGCATCTCTCTCTCTCGAACTGACATCTCTGGCCCCCTCTCTCTCTCGAACTGACATCTTCTTTCTCTCTCAATTCAGCGGCAGGCGTGCATCATCACCCCTCCTTGTCACACACCACTACAATACCCATGAGTCCTTTCTTGGTCTTCAGTTTCTCATGTGTATTCATCATTTTCTTATTCTTCTCTATTACCTTTTTGCTTTCTCATAAAGACAATACAGTTGAATGTTTCTGTTGACTGACTTTAAAAAATGTCTCTTCAGAGCAGGGCAATTCTGTGTAGACACACTGATGCATTATTTTGTGTTTTTACCGACATCAAAGTTAATTTACAGTACATAATATTTGGCCCTTGTGGTATGAGTTCATAAAACGATTTTGACAACTTGTATGATTTTTTATTATTACAAATTCATAATTTTAAATAATAACATTTATTATAATAAACTTTTATATGAATCTAATTTGTAAGCACTTGTAACACCGTTTTCAGCACAGTGAACAAAATGAGGGGATGTTGTGCACTGGATATTAGAAAGTGCCCTTGCTTTTAATCTTCTTGTGTTTACATACCAAACTATCAGCAATATTTTCATGTGGACTAAGTCTTTATTTGTATAGCCTTTTCTGTATAGTCATGTTCACACTGTTAAAAATCAAACTTCATTTTCATCAGATAAACTCAATTTTAAAAGATGACTGAACCCTGTTCGCCGGCATATATACAATATGTTATTAAAATTTAAAAAAGCTTTGGATTTTACATGACAGTTTTGCTCAATAATTTGAGTTAAACATGAATGTGCATGATTGTGTTTGATTTTTAAGTATGTTTGAACAGATTCCATGATATTCATTCTAAGTGTACAAACTATTGTCAGCAAAGCATGTTTGAGACCCCTCTACAGTGAAGTGGTAGTAAAGTCAGTTATACTCCCCATAACAAAAAATTCTGGTGTGTTGATGGTGATTTGTCCTCTTCTTGTTCCAGTCTGTAGTTCATGCTATGGCTCTTCTAAGGCACTGTCTACTACTGAGTGCCTGTGCTCATATGTGTCTTTGGTGACAAGCATGGAAATCACCACAGCAAGTATAATAGCAGCTGAGACCACTAGGATGCTTACAAGTCCTTTATTAGCCCGCATGAACTCCATCTTCTGGTTCACTTTCAGCTTTGTTGAACATTTTAGCTTTGCTGCAGTTTTACTCTGAAACCAAAATGTAAATAAGTTGAGTGGAATTCAGTGTTATTAATGGACATCTGTAACACAAAGATGCAAAGTGCTTGAGAGCGTGTGCAAATTTTCTTCCAAAATAGAGCTTTGTTGATATGGCAATTCTGGGTTCAGAACTGCACTTTAAGTTTCACAGAAAATTCGGAACACATATGTTGATGTTTACAGTATATGTATGTTGAATGTTTACACATGAAATCTATATCAGGATTAATATGACTGCCACTAGAATGAACTCAAATAGACAGTTTCATTGTTTAGAGTTGCACTCTTCACATTTGCACAAATCTTGAATTTTCTGGCCAGGCTTAGAGATCCTGGGTACAATTCCCAGGGAACACATGATGCACTCTTAGTCACTTTGGATAAACATGTTTGCATAAATGTAATGTGTCAAGAAAATTAGAAGACATCCTAATTTAATTGTGATAAATAGGGATGTATTAAATCTAGATCTGACATGTATCATTTTGCAAGTTACATGCCAATATCAGACTCTATTTTAGGTGACACAGATGTATGTTATACTCACGGTGGACTGAAGTTGTTCAGGATCTCTGATCCTTGAGTTTTCCTTCTCGTTCTTCTGCGTTGTTTACATTTTCCAGCATAATGACATTCACTTCCTCTGCCTCCCTCTGAGCACTCTCTATTTTGCAATCCTAAAACAGATACAAGTAATGACAGAATTTAAGGTCATGTGATTGCCGATAACCAGTGTATGCAACATGCAGATATAATTACTGTGCCTCTCTGGTCCTTTTTATTCATTTGAATTATTTTATAACATAATAAAGTTGCAAAATACAAACTAATTAATGTGGCCTTCAAGTGTAATTCACATGAAGTGTAGTGGCCCCAAAATGTATTTCATTAGACTTGATGCAAAATTATGGAAAACGTATTGTCTTACAATAACAGGTGTGGGTTGTCACATTAACAGTGGGCATGCTCCACTAAGTCTGGCAACCAGAAAGTGTCCAAATACTTTTTTCTTAATTTTAAGTTGTATATAGGTCATTGTGTATTTAGGGGTACATTTTGCATTTGATACTGAGAGAAAAAGATTGTTCCCCAAAAAAGTTTTCCCCACAGCAAAAATATGATCTTACAAAGCACCCTTAAAATTCAAAATACTTTTTTGATGTAAAAACTCACGGTAACATAGTTGACCATACTGAAATAATCTGACACATGTAACACAGTTGACTGAACAGGAGAAAGTACAGTAGCAACTGGAGCAATGGATAACATTTCACATGTTACAATTATGACAATACTCCTTTTTCTTTATTATTTCATCAAAATAATTGTTTAAAAGTTATTGAGCTGAATATGATTTTAAAATGTTCCAAATGACTGCTAAGATAATGTTCAGTAACTCCTTTAAATTTCATTTTACAAATTGTGGACAACTCTTAAATGTCAAATATGTCACCTTTTGTCCACTATTTTACCTTTACTGTGTAACATTGTTTACATTTTGGGTCTTTACTCAACATAGGGGGCCTAGAACTACTGAGCACATTGTGTCTTTGGAAATGCATTTTCAAAACTTAGTCTCTTAGACCAGGCTTGGCTTTTTCACAAATATTTGGTAAAAAGGGAAAAAAACATAACCTTCAAGTAATAATAAGTCCTTCAAGTCATGTGATATTGGGAAAAAATATTCCTTTTTGTAGTGGGGTTTTTTCAGATGAGTAACTTAGTTGACAAATATTTTTCGGACAGAAAAGATGAGGTATATCACAATAAACAAAATTTGTAAACTTTTTTGTAGTGCATAAAATGTCTTGCTAATCTAATCTATATCAAGGCAGAAGTATGAAAATAATTCATGTTTGAGGTCATTTGAATGCGTATTTGCAAAGTAGAATGACTAACTCTTCAAAATTGGACACCAAGGTTTTATGCCAAATACACTTTCTTTTTAAACAGAAGAGATGTCTTTTCCAACAAATAATGATGTGATTTGGAAAAATATAATTATGCACTAAGAAAATAAGCATTTGGTATTAAATATGGATGAAAATGCATTATATATTCAATATATCCCACAGACATAAAATGTGCAATTATAGAATGATCTATTATTTAATTATTTAAAACCAAACTTCTTTTTGCTTAAAAAAATCGGCCTGTGTTATCTTTCTTTATAATGATTGCCACTTAGTTTGATATTCAATCTAATGCAATAACAGTTATGCATTTTAAGTGCTAAAGTGTCCAAATAAACATTTTGGAACCACGTTATTTCCAATATAAATAAATAAATTTTTGTGCAAATTTTGTACAAATGTTGCATTTCATAGTTTTTATATTTTGCATTTAGAATGGCAAAATAAAACATAAAATACTGTAATTTGTCCCCCACCTGATAATTGTAAAGTCACGCCTCGACTGCATTACTGACTGTGATAAACTACTGTATGACCTACATATGAACTATAATGATAACACATTTCCAAGGAGTGCCAACAGGTAAAGGTGCATACATTTTGCTAGTAGCACACATACTTTCAAACTATTTAACATACTATCTCTAGGATTTGTTCATCTTAATGGAATGTTACACAAAATATGTTGATTTTCATGGCAACAAAGTTTTGAAATTGTGCAAGTAATGGTTCATTTTTGATAAATAAGCTCACCATAATGCAGCACTAACTTTTTGAAGATCGCCTTTGTTACCTTCTTGATTCTGATGATGCAGAGAGTGAATAAACTCGGATCAATGAAAACAGGTGACATGAGAGCAAAGTCCGCACAAAGCATGTTGAGAAAGCTTTATATAAACAGCACAAGACACCTCCTCGCTCCGCTTGAACAGCTCCTCCTTTTATATTTGCTTTAGTGTAGAGGAGGTGGACGTGTTTTCTTTAACATCTTCCTATAAAACAGTGCTTTTCATTTCTTCATATATAAAAACATCATCGGTAACTGATCACTTATGATGTCTTGATAAAGAATGGCCAGTATAGTAGGGGAAGATGAGGGAAGATGACAAAAGGTAAGTTTGGCCCTTGGGGTGAGATGCTCCTCAGAATTGGGCCCAAAGTGCAGGTTATTGCTGATGTTATTAGAATTTAATTTTATAATTATTAATTTATGGGGTTATTGTTAAATAATTCAATGTGTTAGATTCAAACATATTCACTATTCATTATAAATTAAAATATTAAAAATCGAAATATATGTATATAGTATAGAGGCATATTCATATGTCTGTGTATAATTAATAGAATGAGAGCGAGTGAGCGAGAGAGAGAGAGAGAGAGAGAGATGCGCATGCGGCCGCAAGTGTGTGTGTGTGTGTGTGTGTGTGTGTGTGTGTGTCCTTATGTTTTATGTTGGTTTAACCCTCTGAGGTCTGAGGGTGTTTTTGGCCCTGGAGAACTTTTGACATGCCTTGACATTTGTGCAAAGTCTGATAACACTGTATTCAGCACAAACTGGGCTACAATAATATGTGAGCGACATAAGTGTACATGTTTGTATTTTTGAGAAAATAACGTTTATCTGTGGTTTTTGGAAAAACTAAAAATGTAAGTAATTGAAATAAGGCCATACAACACATATTAAACATTTGTCCACAAGCCTGCTGTGATGAGCCATAATGCTGAAGTTGTTCGTTTAAAGCCGTTTAAAGCTATTTCCTAGATGTAGTCATGTAGTAGTAATACGAGCGATCACGGAGTGCTGTTGTATGTAAACACCGACTGACGGATTCACTTCACATCACCAACTGCTCATATTACACACAAAAATTATCTTTTGCCACTACCTGCTGGCTAACATATGTAATGTAAAAAAATACAATAAAAAATACATGCAAGAGACACTTATACAGTAACTCTTATATGCACTACTCTTACACTTTAAATTAGAACGGCACGAATACAAGCGGAGTGATACACACACAGTGAAGCGTTGGAGTGCTGATGGAACGTCTCTTGTTCAATCATATTCGAGGACCGGAACTAACTGTTGTGTGTGTTTATATATGTATATATATATGATATATACAGATGCAATGGAATGTATGGCAGAAGAGGATCTGTTATGGATATGTGATAAATATAAATAGACTAAACTGTGTATATACTTAGTCTAATAATAGTCTGTAATGCTTTGCATGAAATCCACTGATCAAAACAGATATTATTGAAACCTAATATTTTGTTTTCATATGTACCTTTCAGAAACTGAAATTACTTTTATTCACGTTTGTCATCTGGGGTCTCAGAGTAGCCTTATGTAACATTTTCATAAAAAGACTTTTGATAAATTTATATTGTTTAAATTTCGGAAAAGTCATACATACTAACGGTTAATGTAATTTGGAGCTGTTTTTCGTCTAGTCTTTCCATTGCATTTACACGTCTTTACCAGCAGATGTCCACAGCGTGCGGTGTTTCAACCTCTGAATCAGTGAATTTTGCAAATTTCAATTGAAATGGTTCAATTGATTCGAAATTTCAGAAAGCATCCTTTCCTCCATTTGAGACAACCAGCCAACTTAAATATCCATGAATGATGAAGCTTGGCCGAGGTATGGTGGACATTTAGTTTTCCTTTTATAATCACCACAATTCACCTGTAAATGATCTCTATCGTCCTGCATGTCACTGACTCACTTCAGGTGTTTTCCCATAGATGTCACTTTGTATGGTCTAGAACTCGGCCTTTTACTACGAGGAAACGCGAGTTCTCCCGTTTTCTCTTCAAGCCCAAATATGCCAATGGGGAGTTTGAATAAGACTGAATAAATTTAGCCTGCATATTTAATTAAATGCTGTGTAAAATGGCAATTTTCTACGGTTTTAACCATTGAATGTGAGCAGGCTATTTCAATCAGTCATTGAAGATGTTCAAAATTTGAAATACTTTTTTGTATTCATTTATGTGGGGTTGGTTTGTTGGGACTGAAATTGTGATTTCAAAATTTTTCCTCAGGAAAAGCAGAACACTGTCCCACTGTCCACATTGCTGAATGTGGTGGACACACAGTATAGCTTTGGCAACCTCTGCTTGCACGATGAATATGCCAGAGAGAGATACAGGTTCTGTGCTTTCTGATCCATTACGTTTTTCTTATGTCTTGAGAGTTTTAACAGAGCATTTGGTTTGCTCAAGCAAGTGTACCAGGTAAAAAAAACATAAAAAAAAAAAAAAAAACTTTTTTTAATAGAGTTAACTTACTGTCATAATCTAATCTAAAACAGAAAATGAGATATTTGGTAAAATGTCCAAAAGTGCTGTCAAAAGAGCCAAAATTTAAATTCTCAGAATTTTAAAGATATTATTTTATTTAAGCAACAAGTTAAAGCCACAAGACTCGGTAATCACCAGATTTGTAAATCAACCTTGTCTCCTAAGTCCATAAGAGGAAACAACAAAAACATATAAACCAAATAAACCAAACGTGTTCTAGTGCAGTGTTTCACAAAAATGGGTCTCAGGTCTGTTTGGATAGGGTCACAGCAACCAAGGAGCTCTAAAATACCTGAAGAGAACTATCTGTTAGCATTCCCATTCATCTCTATTGCAGTGCTCAGTTGGCACAGGGTCCCAGTGACTACCCCGGAAGTAGACACCATCTTAGCACCAGTTGTGATGTGACATGCTCCACAGCCGCAGAATAATGACGTCCTCACAACACTAAGTGCACATGTTAATTATTAATTAAATATTTTACAGATGGATTTTTTCACCAGGCCCTTTTAGAGCGATGCTTAGCACAATTAAAAGCTGCACACGTTGGCATGTCGGCTTTCAATGCAGAATAAAATGCATAAATCGTCCAATCCTGATCAACAGCTACAATCACATTTATACTTATTAACTTATTCCCTTATCGCTGACCCACTCTAATGATCGTTTACAGCAGGCGTAAATTAATACAAATACTACTATTTCTATTTTAGGTTATTTAATTTTAAGAGCTCCTTTATTTCTACAAATAAAATAAGAGTTAATTTATTGATCTAATATTTAATTTTATTATTATTCATCAAATAACGTCTTAAAAATGGCATCATTACAGATTGATGTATCATGAATTATACAATACAAATTAATTCACTATGTTTTTTAACACGCTGCTTTAATCATTATTGTTTAATGTTTATTTATTTAAACTATATTGATTGAGATTGCAAAACAATATTGAGACTGTAATATTTAAAGTTCCCATTAGATTATTTGCTAACACAGACTGTCAAATGCACAATATATGCACTTGAAGTGTAGTACAATTAGAGTAGTGTTGGGTAAATTGTTTTATGGAGAAATTACACATTTTATGGAGATACAAAAGCAATATTAAAAATATAGCTGTAAGCTATATGGGCCTATATGGGCGATGATGGGCCCAAGCACCATGGGTCCATTTCCACCTGGTGGCTTTCAGAAAACAATGCAAGGGGGACACATGCATTTGGCATTTGACATTATTCTAAACAATTTTAAAGCAATTCAGGTAAATATAAGAGCCACACTTCCTATGACATACTATGACAGTGACCCAAAATAGTTACGTCCATGTGATTAGCCCCCAAGATTAAACATAAATGTAAATTATAATCTAAATCACACATTGCACACAGAAGATATGAGACATTTTCTGTTTCCATTTTTCACAATTAATTTAATGTCTCATTAAGGGAACATTGTTCAATATATACAAATTATGTTCATAATTCAGCATATCTTGGCATAATATTGTCTCAATGTGGTGATGGTCTCATGAAACCTAGGAGGAGTATTTAAAACTTCAGAGACTGCAAGATTAAAAAATTTTTAAAATTTGTTGGGTGGACCTAATGACTATTATTTTGAAAGTTGTCAAAATGATGAGAACTATATATGTACCAATTTTGGTGACAATAGCTGAAAATGGGGAGCTACAGAGGCTGTCTTACACACCCATTTTATATCTATCTATCTAACAAAAATGTATTCCATTTTAAAACAAAGTGCATATAAGTAAATACAAAGTGCCTAAATAAAAAATAAAATGAGAAAAGAAACGATACTACTGTGTTATTCAAGCTTCAAAATAGCAGCAGTACCACAGTGTTTTTCATTAATTACAGTTGTATGATTGGTAGGAATATTCCCTGGTAATGTTCAGTTGTTACATTTCCACTGAAACGGAGTGTATCTGAGCCTGCAATAGGGGCTGTTTAAGATGGATGAGGCACGCTTTTCGATATCGAACTCCGTTCAACTTGACAAAGCATTTTAAATCTGACTGCTTTAGCTGATGCCACACTAGCAGACTCAAAACAACTCAACATTTGACTGAGGGTGTCACATTTGTCAACTGTTTTGCTGATATCTCACTCTCTTCAGTCGGAGATATGACACACTTGCCGATTAAGAATGGTGGAGGGGTGACAACATGTCACATGCAGCTTGACGGATTAATAATTGGAGTACCGCGTGAGAATAAACAATTGTAATAGAGTCATTTAGGAAGCGATTAATGGAGTAATTTACCATGTGAATTTGCGTGATTGTGTATTTATCCCCTCGAGGCTTGCCGTAGAATGCATATGTCCATATGCAGCATTCATTGACTAAATAAATTACGTTCTGTGTCTCTGCTTTCTGATTTCATTAGTCAGATGCAAAGGTAAATGTGTAAACATACTGGGCATAACTGCTTGCCTTCAGTTGTCCAGCTACAGGGTCATCAGCCGGGAGATGCCCCCCCTAAATTGAGTTTTTTAGAAACTCAATTTAGAAATGTAAGGTCATAAAAAATCTTAAACATCTTAAATGATACAACAAAAGTCTAAATTATCATTTATAGCAGTCTTAAATTTTGGGGCAGAAAGAAAGGAATCTTGATATGACCTAATATGATTTTCAAACTTCAAAAGATTATGATCTGATTAAATAAATGCATGCGCTATGTCCTTCAGAATGAAAACGTGGCACAGCTGTATTTTCTCCAAGCATGCAGGGGCTTCTGAGTGTTTCCTGCTTTTGCAGAGCAGTATGAAATCATTAGGCCTTATCGGAAATTTATGACAAGCGATTACTATATTATCAGCTGTTGATGATGACGATATAGTGTTGATGAAATATGGCTGTTTACTTTAAATTGTTTGTATTGTAATGTGTTGTAGATTATTGTAGGAGTGCACATTTTATGTCCCTGTTTGAATGAGCAGCTGGAAGCAGTGAAGTACATACATTTTAAAATAAGAGTCTCCGGTGTATTTCGGCTTTTAAAGTTAAAATGTCCATGCCATGAATCAAATCCCCCCTGGTAAGTGGTATTTTGGTTACACCATAAACTGCATCAGGAATTTTTTAAAATTTGGACTCTTGTAGCCTGTGTCTGGCCCTGCCCATCACAGGAAGGAAAGACTAAGAACATTTTATATAGGCTACCAATTTTAAAAACTATGAGCAGATTAATTGCCTTTCTTTCAACATATTATAGTATCAGCAAAATCCTATATTGGTTGACCTCTAATTTGATTTATTTATATAATGGTACATAAAACCAATTTTAATGTGATATATATGTGGAAAACCTGTCTTGAGTATTTTAAGCTTGCATATATCCAACCCTGTTTTACTGATTATTATTGCATTAAGTAAGAGCCTGTGATACATGATTTGTTTTGTGATTGTGTTGGTTTGTTTTGGTATGGGTATAATTGTCATCTCCCAGGCAAATAACAATTTTGTTAACAAAAAAAAAATAACAATGGTGTTAACAATTTACATTGTATCTTTGCCTGATGTGGCTGCTAAATATGTGTGAGATCACTGCAGTGGAAGTTGCAAGGATGGATAACAAGGCCAACAGTTACATCAGTAAGTGGCTGGGCTTGCCATGTTGTTTTTCAGGCATAGCATTATTTGGAAGAAATGCCTTAAAACTGCCATTAAAGTCCATCACCTTGGGTAACAAGCAGGAGACGACCAGGCTGTTCTTAGAATTAAGGGAATCAACAGAACAGTCAGTGAGTGCTTGTCAAGCCCAGGTCTGAACCGGCTGTGCCTGTAGAGGAGGTTGTAAACAGAGCAGTTTCAGACTGAAGCAGCAAGAGATTGTTGGAAGACCCCAATTAGGAAGAGCAGGCCTTGGATGGGGGATGGCTCCCAAACTGTGGTCAGCAGCCTCTAAAAAGAGAAGAAAGCAATTATAGTGACAAAAGTAACTAAGAAGAGGTTTTTAGATAGGAAGACATTATTTGAGTAGTCAGCCAGCAGCAAAGGTGCTGGACAGTGTGGGAAAGTACATATATTAGAGTTTTAGGATAGTTTAATGAAAAGTTTTGGGAAAGGAGGAGGCGGGAATCGGCTGAGCAGTTAACTTACATTTATAATGACACAAAGGAACCTAAACATAACAAAAACACTCAGACAGTATAGCTGTGTGGGTCTCTCTCTTTGTTGAACTGACATCCCTGGCTCCTCTTTATTCCTCTCTCTGCTGATTGGGCTGATTCAGCGCCAGGTGTCCATCGTTATGGCCCGGCCATGCTCTCCTCCTCGTCACATAACCCCAACACCCAATTCATGCCAGGGAAACTTCCGGCCTGACTTAGTCCGTTCCTGGAAGGGAGGTGTTGCCCTTTCGGTGTGTTCTTCTGCCAGACTGTCTTTTCTGAATCCTTGGAATCTGAGTAGGACGAGGGGAGGGAGAGGGGAGAGGGAATTAGCGAGTGGGAGGGACAGAGAGCAGTGTTGTAGTCAAGACCACCTTTTTTCAAAACCTTTTTTATTGCCATATATATATATATATATATATATATGTGTGTGCGTGTGTGTGTGTGTGTGTGTGTGTGTATCAGAGTACCATGAGAAATGTCTTGATAAAATAATCAAGTCTTGATAAAGGCATCAAGTTCAGAGGTGAACTGTATGCGTGTGAACTTTCCTTTGTTTTCTATGAGCAAACAAATACAAACAAATACTAAGGAGCTGAAATCAACTTAACCATCTGTAAAGAACTTCACAGCAGAAGATGCATTAAATGCAACAGCTTCAGAAGCCCTGTGGCCTTCCTTGTGTCAGACTCTCTCTCTCTCTCTCTCTCTCTCTCTCTCTCTGCTGGTTGTTTGGCTGTATATATGCCACTCTCCCCATGAGACAAGACATACCTGTCTCGAGATCATACTCGAGTACTACAAGACTGACAGAGAGAGGAAAGAGAAAAACTGACTCACCAGCCCCTGAACTTACTGTTGACTGATCCTCAGTCAGCTGTGCAGCAGACTCCTCCACCTCCCGGTAGACATCAGTGGCTCCTCTGCCTCCTGGCAGATGGCAGTGTCTCCTCTGCCCCCTGGCAGCCAGCTGTGGGCTCCTCCGCCTTCTGGTGAACCACTCCAGTACCACCAAACTATACCTCCTCTGTGTCACAACCCTCAATCAGTGGCGAGGGCTCACCAACAGCACATCCCTTCTCCCTCTTGAGTTTCGGTACCAGTGTAATGAGATTTGTGATGGGGTGCAAGGAGGAAGCGAGAGTCAATAAAAATCAACACAAACAATATTTATTTTCTTAAATAAAACAAAAAATTTTTTCAGCACATTCTCAAATGCTCATAGAAAGAGCACAGTCTCCCGGGTGTGTGCGTAGCTCTCTCTCTCTCTCTCTCCTGGCATCTGGCTCACTCCTACATCCATCTCCAACTCTCACTGCAATGACAAACAGCTGTTAGAGACAATCATTGTCAGGTGATGATCAACACCATTCTCAAATCCTGATTTAAATCTCCATTCACAAGCTGGTGCTCAACCATATCCCTACCACCACAGATGGGCTGATCTGCAGAAGATACCCCAGGCCAGGCTAAGTTTTCTAATAAGATCCACCTATGACACTCTTCCAATCCCTGAAAATTTGAATCTGTGGTATTATAAAGAGGAGAATTGTCCCCTTTGTGAGACTCCAAGAGCAAATCTGCAGCACATATTGACTTGGTGCAAGACCACCTTGGCCAGCAGCAAAACATTTACTTCTGAGATCACCATTACCTCCTTGAGGCCGGATATAGTGTTATGGTCAGCATCAGTTAGGAAATTCATAACGATTGACCTTACTGTCCCGTGGGAAGAGGGCCTGGAAGCAGGCTATGAGATTAGGAGCTAAAATATGGCTGCCGAGTGCAGGGAAAATGGATGGAGGGCAGCCACTTACCCTGTGGAGAATCAAGGGTTTATTGGAACATCAATACATTGCCTGTTGAAAAACATTGGTATCTTTGGATCAGCGTCAAAGAAGTCTCTGAAGGAAATGGCAGAGGAAGCTGAAAAATGGAGCTTCTGGTTCAGAAGGAATGATGAAAATTGTGTGTGTAGAAGTGAGAAAGTAGGAATAGGTATCAATTGCGATATGTGGTGAGGTAGCATATAGAAGAGGAAAAGGGTGGGGAGGAATTATTTCCACTGACCCAATTGGTCCATATCCAGGGGTTTCTGGAGAGGGTTTAAGTGGGGTTGCAAACCAGGCCAAGTGGCATTGGAGGGCCGGCTGACGCAGTCTCATTGTTCACCTCTCACATTGCTGTCTTACTTAATCTGTTGGAGGATTGGTTTAAGTATTGGCACTGGACAGGTGGAAGGCAGAGACGGACAGGTTTGCTGCATAGTTTTTAAAAACAAATTTAAGACTTATTACAATTAATACCGTAATTGTCTTTGTTATCCAAGCCCTCTATCTGACAAATCTGTGAATTCTCTCCCTAAACTTCGAATGGGCTGCTCTGCCAGCACTGAGATTCTTTTACCATCCACCTTAAATGATATCTGGTCTCTTCTAATCCCCTTATGAACAGAAAGGCTGTGAACAAGAGATTGAACATCCCATTGCAATACCTTTTTCAAATGGCTGCCATTCATTTTTGAACTCCAGTGTTGCATGACATATTTTCAGGCCCCTATAGTAACTATCTACCAAGTTCTTAATACACTTTTGTATATGGAAAAAACTCCAGTGCATAGCTGATGAGCTGGTGTGGAACCGATCCATAAGCATTTTCCAGGTCCAGCCAGACTACATGGAGGTCTTTCTTGTCTCTCTTGGCAGACAGGATCTGCTCCCATATTACTGACGCATGCTCCACACATCCAGGAAAACCTGGTAAGCCTGTCTTCTGGCAGACATCCTCCTTAATGCCACAGAAAAGAAAATCTTGTCCTCCACATTTAGTAGAGCAATACTCCTTAACTGACTTATTTTGGTGGATTCCTGTTCTTTTGGTATAAAGATGGCCACTGCCCTTCACCATTAAAGGGGTTGCCATTCCAAGGGTATGCACTGCTTCTTCCAGGCAACTCTCAGTAGTTTCCGTAACAGTTTAAGAACTGTTGGGAACCACTTATACAACCGATAAGGTATTCCGTTCAGGCCCGGGGCTGAAGTTGCCTTGTCTTTTTCTACCACTTGCCTGATCTCACTCAACTTGGATGGAGCTACATCAAATCCCACTACTGGCTCTGCTGGCTGTGGAACATATGCGGGTGAGCTTAGCAGGCTGTCTTTATGGGAATCCCCTAGTTGTTCTTTCATGTGATCTTCTAGATCTTGCTTGTGGCATCACCAGCTATCCACTCCTCTTCGAGAAGATTTTCACAACAAATTTCATCCTTTCATTATCCTTCTTTTCCGCTGTCAAATTCTCTCTGCCTTCAACAAAACCGACAACCTAGCCCTTATGCCATCCCACAGTTCCATCAAGCCCTCCTTCTCATGCACATCTGCTCTTCTCCATGCTTTGCGAAGCTGCCTCCACTCTTGCACCAGCTGAAGTATTTCCTTTTCTCTCCTAGCATCACCTTGGGACCACCCTTCAGTAGCGCTGTGGTGCTCAACCGGGCTCTGTATCCTTCTTGTTTTGACCTGCTGCTGCAGTGCATGGTTGTGTCTGGCTGTTCCCACCATATTTCATCCTTCCTTGATGAATCCGTAGCCCCTTGTAAGTCGTTACCCTCTTCCACCCACAACTGTATTTCCTAAGGATCCTTTATCCATGGCCATTCCAGTCGTGTCTGTAGAGTCCATCCTAATTGGTTCTTCTTCCATCCCACCTCTCAGAGGACCACCGTGCTGTTTAGTGCTTGTATTTAGTTAGGGTGTCTCCTGTATGAGGACCTGTGGGTAAGGTAACTAGCCTACCCATCTCTGTGCACACTTTCCTGTAGTCAATCAGTCTTTCCTGACAGCCTGACTGTTATTTTAGTGTCGGAAAAAATGCAGGAAAACGCTTGCGACAGAATCACTATGAATTACAATTAGTGCTTGTGGTGATACGCAGCTGAGTGCGATCAGATGAAAATGTTCAGATCAGCTTGATGTCTTGTCAGTTCTTCAGTAAAAGAAGAAGCTCATTGATTACCAGACGAGAACACAGAGCTCTCCCCAGCGACATACATATTTTTCTGTCATGTTGGAACAACCTTCCACTACTAGAAAAATTGGCTAGTGTGGTGCTGGTTTTAGGGGATGGTGTTCTTGCACTAAAAATGCTAAATGCATCACACTGCATATAACATAATGCTGGTGTCTCAAGATGCACTTTTTAAAAGTGAACATTTTTTTTTCCTTTCTCAAAATCTAAAAATGCAGCACTCCTGAGGGAAGTGCTGAAAAAAACAGCTCTCAAAAACCCTGCACTCAAAGATGAAAACTGCAAAGCGCAGACAGACACAAAACAGTTCTGTGAGAATGTCGCCTTGTGCGGTGAGATGTTGATAAGTAAGCAAGACACAACAACAAAACACTTCCACCTAATCGTCAGTGCTTGGCAATCATATGATATTAGAACGCACTATTTTTGCATTGACGTGTGCTTTTTATTTTAAATGAGACGAATATAATTTTTTTTTATTTGACAGCTTTAATATCCAAGTTGCTCAAATCTCTCCAAATAAGATTTGAGATTTCAGTAAGATCAAATAGAAAAGCACACAAAAGCTTTGGAATGGCTTAAATTGACCTCAAATATTGAGTGTTAATAATATCAACTTCTTTAATTTTACATTTATGGAGCTTTTTTTTTTGTTGTATTTTAGCCCTAGGTCATGGAAAAGAGCAGCTTGGACACTCTGCTTAATTTCTTCTTTTGCATAACTTGAAGTAAATTTTCATCATAATCATGAAGTGTAAAAATATTAAGGCTGGTGTAACAAAGAAGGAAGACACCAGGAGCTGGATTCTTCAAACACAGGTAGGGAACTTTTAATTGGCAATTTCCGTGTTTTAATAAGAAGATGGCAAAATATTTGTCGCAGTGATGTACTTGGGGAAATGATAATGGGTGGCGAGCGCTACTTTCCAGTTGAATCACAAAGATAAATGCAAACAAATGTGTCCCCAAACAAGATATACATCCACTGAGGTGCGGATGCAGTCTTTGTTCATTAAAATGTAAAGTTCCATGTGGGTGGACTAGATCTCAGAGCCTCTATCACAAGAGTATCACTAGTTACCACTAGACCATGCAGTCAGATGCTTATTTAAAGAACTGATTGATGTACTTCTCCAGTGACCAACAATATCTCATGACCGGCAGCAGCAGATATAGAGCTGAAGTTATCAAATTTGTTAAATATTTATTTTAGTGCTTGAATTGGTCATGAAGAATGACTAGTCATCAAAACAGACATTTAAAATAATCTTTTATGAGTGTTCCTCATTGCTGTGCCGTTGCAAATTAAGGCAGTGTAAGAATCTCGCAAGATTGATGTGGGAGGGATCCCTTCTAGACATTACCCTGGACATGCCACTGTAGCCACAAAAAGTAAACCTTATACATGTTAACATGATTTTAGTGTAATAAAATCACTGACTAAATGTCAGTGAAATTAAATAAAAAAAGCACTGAAAGTAAATGGGGCTAGTCCTTAAACATAAAATAAACACTGTTTCAAAAGTAGTCACAAGACGTAAATATTACATGTGTTAACCTGATTTTAGTGTGATAAAATTGCTTACTAACCTATCTGTGTTAAATATGCAATATTACAACTTTGTTGCCATTATGACACTACCAATAAATCTTATTAGTGATTTTATCACATTAAATCATGTAGATCAGAGATTTATCACACAACAGTCATGTTAACATGTGTAATGTTTATGTCTTGTGACTATACATTTGAAATAGCATGTGTATTATGTAGGGACTGGACCCATTCACTTCCATTGAAAGTGCCTTACTGTTAGTTTTTTTAGATTTTTAAATCAACGAGTGTCGAGTCGAAAATCAAAAACCTTTTTTGTGGTTATTAACTGCTAAACTGCAAAACTGAGCTGAACTTGTATTGAACCAGGATATTTTTCTTTTAAAAATCATAGGGATGGTAATCAAGTTGAATGCATTACATTGTTGCATTGAGTATCCACGGTGGTAAAACATTTTATATTGCACATTTCGGCAAATGTAGTGGGTCAACCATTCTGTGCATTCAGTAAATTTGCATACTGTGCACAACATAAAGTACATACGATATACTGCATTAGTAAGCGTAGTATGGTGGCATAGAGTATACTATTCCTAACATGTTTTCATTCTGGAAAATGCATGAAGAGTTTCCTGGAATTGACAGCCCCAAGTCTTAATTGATGAGTAAGTTGGTTACTATTTGTGTAAATGGGTAGAGGGTTCTGCCTGCACCCTCTTCTGAAGTGGAACTGCCAAAAAGTTAATATACAAACAGGGCTGTTTTTGTTCAGCTTCATGCATAAGCAAACCCTCCTTTTTGTGTGTATCTCAGCCTCTCTGTAATTAGTTACAGATCTCACTACTTTACTCAATGTTTTATATTAAATACATATTTGTAAGTTATTGCACAATAAATATGCCTTTATATCTTGGTTAATAATATTTTATTGGGACTAAAATATCTTGGGCTGATCAGGGCATGATTGGGTGCTGTGTTGTGCACAGAACTGTAACTCTATTTAGTACTAAACTTCAGGACTGCTTAAGCTCTCTGGGGCACTGTTTGCCCTGGCAGAGAACTGAGGAGGTGGTACGACGCACCATGGTTTCTACAGACAAGTTGGCGCCTGTGACTGTTGTGAACGAAAAACCAAAAAGTCCTCCCCCAGGTATGACTGCATGGTCAAGACAAATAATGATTGATGGCTATGGGTAGGCCAATTATTCTTCATTTAATTACATTAAATTATATTATTAAAAAAAATAAAGACTTAAAAAGACCCAGTCTTGGTTGCATGTATAGATATGATAAATATGATTGTACATTTAAAAATAAAGATTCCAAAAAGGGTGTTTCACAATGATGTCATAGGAGAACCATTTTTGTTACCCCAAAGAACCTTTCAGTAAAAGGTTCTTAACAGAACCATTTTGAAGAAACTTTCCAGTCTAAGGAGCCTTTTCCCAGTACAAAGAACCTGTTGTGCAACGGAAAAGTTCCATGGATGTTAAAGGTTCTTCGACCATAAATGCTGATAAATTACCTTTATTTTTAAGAATAGAATATATGCCAGTGGTTTTATACTGGTTTTGCTTAAAACAAAATGTGACAGTGGTGGCTCAGGGTTACTGACCAGAAGGTTGGGGGTTCAAGCCCCAGTGCCACCAAGATGCCACTGTTGGGCCCTTGAGCAAGGCCCTTAGCCCTATCTGCTCCAGGGTTGCCATCTCATGGCTGACCCTGCACTCTGACCCCAGCATTTCCTCCTCCCTTTTAAAAGTCCATTTATTTTGCTATCCTAACTATGCGCGGTTGTATGGTTAACTGCATTTTATTATTTACATTTATCACTGCTCCTTTCCATGACCCTATCAGAACAGACTTGTGAGCCATTTTTTGGCAACAAAAACATCTAGGTTACTATTGTAACCCCCGTTCCCTGATGTCGTGTCAAATGAAGGGACACTAGTGGTCTTTCTTGAAGGCCTCGGATACCTCTGAACTTAAGAAAAGGCCAATGAGAAATTGGCAGACAGAATTTGCATGTCCCTCCCCCGGACATACGGGTATAAAAGAAGGGAATTGTGCGTCTGTCCATTCAGGTTTTGCACTGAGGAGCCGAGAATGAGGTTCGGCCGTTACAGTGGCTCGGGGGGACACAACGTCTCTTTCCCTCCATCAGGGAATGGGGGTTACAATAGTAACTTAGACTAAAAAGATAAAAAGATGCATCCTGAAAAGGACATTCAACTCCTGCTGTGTGTGCTCTTTTAGAGAAAATATACACTTTTGTGAGGAAACATACTCTTTCAGAAGCACTGTCGAAGCACGCAGGGGCAAAGGCTGCACTGTTGTGCAGAGAAGGAGAAAGCTGATGATATGTGCCGTAGATCCAACAGTAAACGCTCTGCAGAGGTGAGCGGAACAGAAATGATCTCAGCTCGCTGATCGCACAACCGCTCGGCTCCGAAGTAAAAATCTTAATGGACAGACGAACGATTCCCTCCTTTTATACCTGTATGTCCGGGGAAGGGACATGCAAATTCTGTCTGCCAATTTCTCATTAGCCTTTTCTCAAGTTCAGAGGTAAACGAGGCTCTCAAGAAAGACCCCTAGTGTCACTTCATTCGACACAACGTCGAGTGAGCGTCAGAAAGGGAACACCAACATTTTACACCAACAACAAAAAGTTAATAATGGCATTTTGCTTTCTATAGTTTCATACAATAGTCCTTGTATCAAATGTGAGTTTGCCAGCAAAATAAATAATTTGGCAAAAAAACCCACATCCATCCTGCAAAGTTTTAACAAGCCAATGGAGACCATTATCTGTTGCCTCCAAGTGGACATTTCGTATTGCAAAACTCCTTAAAACTACTTAAAGCTGAAGACAACGAGACTGTGCCTCAGGTCTATTTCCCTTATTTTTCTCATTTTGTGCTCTATTCCACATATCGTATTATAAATCCACATTATTGGTCCCTAGTGTTCATGACAAGTAAGGATTAGAAATAGCATTTGGATTTGGATAGCAAATTGGATACATTTTAAATCCTGGCTTCTTGATTACAGTCTGGAAGGGGAATTTAAGGGAATTTAAAAATAATTCTTCATGACATTCAAACCCTTTTGGAACCTTTAATTTTTAAGAGTGTAAATATTTTATATGAAATCCACTTTAATAAAAAGACTTTGTAAACTGGATTTACAACTTCAATTGATATTTGTAACTGTATTTTATTTAAGTTTTTCTAGTTTGCACCCCATCCCCATATGTATATTATCATCCCATCCATCCATCGTCAACCGCTGTGTGCAGGACCGCTTATCCTGTACAGGGTCGCGGGGGGCTGGAGCCTATCCCAGCTAACATTGGGCAAAAGGCAAGGTACACCCTGGACAGGTCACCACTCCATCGCAGGGCCACACATATACAGACAACCACTCACACCCACGGCAATTTTTTGGGAAACATCAATTAACCTAGCCTGCATGTCTTTGGATGGTGGGAGGAAGCCAGAGCACCCGGAGAGAACCCACGCAGACACGGGGAGAACATGCAAACTCCACACAGAAAGGCCAGGGCAACTGGGGTTTGAACTCACGACCTTCTTGCTGTGAGGCGACATTGCTAACCGCTGCACCACCACATTTTCAGATAGTGTTGGGACACCAGTGCTATCTCAGACTTGTTCAGGCAGGAAATGTAGACCAGGATTCTAGACAGAACACATCTATCTAATTGTTCTGTCTCAGTTTACAACTAATACTATTACTATTGCTCATCTACCAAAAGTAGGCCTATATTTCCGTCAGATGCGAATGCTAGGCGTCTGTGTGCAGGACGTGTAATGCATATTTCTTCATCAGCAGAGTGCCTAGAATTATTTGCACTAATTAGTGGGTCCACAAGGTGACAACACTCACAATTGAGCCGTTGCTATCATGAAGAAGTGCTAGAAGATGTAATCACCGCTAAACATCAATTGACAGAGGTGGAATCAACAACAGTGGATGTGCACATCAAGTGAGCATGTGTGAGGAGGTCAGGAGATACAGGCATTTGTATGACTTGTGTCTGAAGGAATTATAAAGACATCTTTATGGGTCTAAACCCCTAAAGAGAATTTGTCCAGTATCTCATATCAATAGTGGCATCATGTGTCACCGCCTGTGAATGCACGCACAGTCAAATGAAGTATACTTTGAAAGGTGAGCGTTCAACTGAAATAACTAAAAAAAAAAGAGAAAAAATAAAACCAAAAATCTAATCCAAGTATTAAACTTTTGCATGTAAATTGTCCTGTACCGCTTGTGCAATGGACATTAATAATACATCAAATCACAGATTTATAAATGAACCTACTGACCAGTTTTGCCTGGTAAGTTGTGTAACGGTTGAAAATATTCTATAGACTCTCATTGAAGGAAGCCATATTTAGGGACTGGAAAATTCCTTTCAAAGGCAAGTCAATCCTCTCAGCGGCCATCTTGGGAACACTCCCAGTACAGCTATTGAATGGGGAAAGACCAAAAAGATCTCTAAAACGATTGGTCAAGATTAAGATCAAATAACTAATTTCAAATCAGCAGTAAAATCTGACCAAAATTGTATCATAAATTGTGCTTCTTTAGCCCAGTTCATGCTAAAAATAGATTTTTTTTAGGCTGGACTAGCTAATGTGCATGCACATTTTTTAGTTGACTTACAGGCGATGCCTGTATCTAAAAGGTGATTTGCTCTTTTACCGTAAGACCATTTCTACACCTACCATATTGAATGTTTCAATTTTCCCCATTAACTGTAGTACAAGTGGTCTGTCTCAGACTACAGAGTCTCTGGAGACTTGGTTCTTTTAACTTGGACCAGCAAGCAACCAACAAGCAAGCACCTGAATAGTTCCACAGCATTTTTAATTTTGTCTCCATTTATGTTCATGTTGTTCCAAATCCATTTTTGAGTGAACTAAAAATTACTTTAAAATACATGTAATACTGCCTCTCTAGATGCTTGCAAGTCCCTTTTTAATTCTTCCACAGCCATTCTGTTGAAGCTAAAATCTCTCAATTATTTTTGTCTCATTATCAATGCGTGCAGGAGAATGAAAGCTGGCAGTGGGCATTTCATTTAACATCGTAATTCATCATGAAGCTCCGCTGCAGGTTTGAAGAACAAGGCCTGACATTGTGTACCCCTGCCAGCCTTTGCCAAAAAATACATGTATGCTTTTCTTTTTGCGTTTTTTTTAACTACCCTGCATGGCAGAGAAGAATCGGCTCTAAGTGTATGTGAGCCTCATGTTTATGTTAGCTTCGCAGTAACTGGAACACAGGAATAGCAGATGAGAGAGGAGTGGGAGGGGAGGTAAGATGGAGAAAAGCAAGTGCTTTAGTGATGGAATGGAGGAAAGCAGTTGAAAGAAATGAAGAATGTGCTCTCTGAGTGACAGATTATTAAGATCTTGGAGTGGGATGATTTCCTTAAACTCCAAGAACAACATGTGGAGGGGTGGGAACACTGCCGGGGTCTAGAGAAAGATGTTATTGGTTTCTAACCTGGCAGGGAAATAGTGTACATGTTTTGATGCTATAGGGGAAATACATGGCTGAGACTCACAAGGCATAATTAACTTAATGGTCAGATTAATTACTGCATTTAAATGGTTTTGAGGTATGTTTTCTCAAAATAAGTAAATAGCGAATAGAAAATAAAAACAAACATTTGTGACTGCTTGTGTCTTGTAGTTTCTGTTATATAAGACAATACAATGTGATTAGTTAATTACTTCACATATTCATTTTAAACTATAATACATCAACATATCAATCCCAGGGGTTCAAGGTTTGGCTGGTTGACATCAAGGTTTGGTTCACTGATAGCCATTCAATTTAAATGCTTAACCACTGGAAAATAAGCAAACGGTGTACTTTTTAAATAGAATATGCACATTAATTATTTGTTTATGGGTCAATTACATGAATCTTATTTGTACAATTTTTGACCGGATCTATTAAGTTATTCAAAAACATAAAACATTCAGTTCACACTAATCAGTTATTTGAATACACCTCTACAATGTCTGAGTCGAAGCCATGTTATTATTTTTTAAAAATGTGTGTTGTTGTTGTATTTATTTATTTATTAATTTAAAAGTTCAAAAAGTGGTGAAACCATCTGAAGACAGTAAAAATCGAAAGCAAAAAGTCTCTAAAAGCTGAAATTCTTGAAAAAAAAAAAAAATTACGGCACAAGTAGTTTGGAATAATCTTTTTATTAAAAGGAACATTTCATTAAGGTCAAATGTAAATGCAATAATCCTAAGAAAACTTTTGTTAAAAAATCGTATTTTTTTTTACTTCTTTTTATTAAAAAAATATTGCCTACACTGTTTTCACTGTGCAAGGAGAGTAGTTTAATACCTTTTTCTAGATGTTTATGCCACTTTACATTTTTTAATTAATTAATTAAAAAAAAAATTCTATAAAATGCTATAAATTATTTAAACAAATGTATGAAACCAACATGGATGCAAGGATTACATTTCTACAAACTTGACCCCTTATTTTTCAAAACCCCTTGTACAAAAAATGTTGAATAATTGACTATTCCATTCAACACACCCATACATTCAACAACACTTCCAGCTTCGGCCACTGGGGGCAGTGCTTCTAATTTCAGTAAGCACAGACTGATTTTGGCTGAAGAACTTTTGACCCACAGTCACTGAATTCATATTGAGATCAGTCTATAATATTCCTGGATTAAACCCAGCTAAAATGTTTTGTGAGGCAGTTATTTCACCATGGACATATAAAGGAATACAAGATCATTATAGTCTGTGGGGCTTCTTCACTATGTGCTCATGAGCTGAACTGCTCTCTCTTTCATAAGCCTCTGTGCTCTATTTGACTGCTGGGCATGCATGTTGTTTTCCATCACTCAAGGGCAAGTGTGTGTGTGAATATTCTATTTGGGTCTGTTTTTCTCCTTTTTTGTAAATGTATTTTTTTATTGGATGGCCAGTTGCGACTTAAGTGCTGCAAATTGAGTTTAAAAACCTCAGCCATTATTTTTCATAAAGTATTCACTTTCCTTGGCCTCTGGGTTGTGCTCATAGTTTGGAAGAGGCTGTTAGTCCCTGCCACTGCCAAACAGGAAGATCGAGGCATGTAAAGACATAAGGCCTTGCCTGCCTCAGGTTAATGGCTAGATTAGGAATATTCATGAACACACTACACTCATACACAAACAGAGTGAGATCACTGCCATCAGGATTATTCTGTTTCAGATTTATTAAGTTTGGAATACGGTTTTATTAAAGAATTAGCTGATATGTCTTAAAACTTTCAGTGTTCATTAGCTACCTTTTGGTTTTCTATTATTGTGAAGGATATTTACTATTAAAGGAATAGTTCACTCATAGATGAATATATTTTACTCAACGTCATGTCTTGCCAAACCCACGTGACTTTCTTTTCTTAATGAAAAACACAATAGGAATTGTTTATAAATATCCTGCTCCATCTTTTATTTACAACAGCAGTTGGTAGTAACTCACTTTAAAGTAATTAAAGTAACCCATGCAACTCATATGATCGGATTTGGTGTAAAACAAGCTGAAATTTAAGTCGACGACAAACAAAAGTTTGACTTCCGGTGCACATTCCAAAATGATCACAAGAGATGTTAGCATGTTGTTTCCCATACATTCAGTACCCTAGGAACGGCAACATTATGTAATACACCGACATGCGGCATCTCCAATCAGAAATGTTAGCATTGACAAAATTATATATATATATATATATATATATATATATATATATATATATATATATATATATATATATATATATATATAATAAAGCCTGTTGCGTCAGCAATGTGAGAGACCCAGGTTCAAATCCCCTGGTAAAACCAGGAAGTAATTGCGTTCGAATAATCAGTGATGAGCGTGAATTGGAGGTTCTATTTTCTCCTCTATCATTTTACTCCACTGATGTTTAGGTCTAGGTTTGGGGTTTGGGTAAGGGGTCACAGTTTATGAAATAAGCATTCCTCTTCACTGTATTACATCCTGTACAGCAGAAAACAACTTACTTCGCAACTCGCTTTTGGTGCCCCTCTGTGGACATTTGGAGAACAATTACCACTTTGGCCACTGGGGGCAAACATTGGGGGTTTCACATTTCATTTACATTACATTTACATTTATGCATTTGGCAGACGCTTTTATCCAAAGCGACTTACAGAGCCCTTATTACAGGGACAATCCCCCCGGAGCAACCTGGAGTTAAGTGCCTTGCTCAAGGGCACAATGGTGGTGGCCATGGGGTTCGAACCAGCGACCTTCTGATTAGCAGCCCTGTGCTCTAGCCTCCACCTCCATTTCACATTGCAATAAGCACAGACCCATTTTAGCTAAAGAAATGTCAACCTACTTTTTCCAATTTTACTGCTAGATCAGTCTGCATATTTATGAGTGCATAAGAGAAACTCATCAACAGTGGCAATCAAATTGCTTGTCAAATGACTTTTTAAAGAATAATACTGTGTTGCAAACTGCTCACTTGTTCACTCATTCACTATCAACTACAAAGGGATCACCTCATAGTTTACAATATTGAGAAAGAGTGAGCCAAAAATGGGTGAGTTTGGACACTGCGCTCTACTGAATGACAGAAAAAACATTCAGTTTAGACTCAAATGCATTTTCAAGAATCTGATTTTAATTTGCTTTCAAACCACATACGCATTTTTTCAAGTAAGTCTGTATCAGGTTTTTAAAAATGGGATTTCAAATTTTTGCGGAAACACCAGCATTACGACTGACCAAATAACTGAAATAAATGTGTTTATATAGTGATGAACGACTGTTTTGATCAACTTTTTTAATCCAGTCCCTATTACTTTTGGGTTCTTCAATAGTTTGGCATGTTTTTTTCTTCCTTCACTTTGATTAAGGCATCCTGGTATCATTTGTACAATTAGGCTTCTGAGTTGCTTCTTTAAGTCAGCTGAGTTACATGTTTGTGGTTAATGGAAAAGCTCTTCCCTGCTGTAATGCCTACATTTGTAACTTTGACTGATTGCCCTTGTAGATGTGATCGCTCTGCTTTTATTTTTGCTCCATTCAACGAGCAGGAAGAATAGGCTCTTTCATGGCAGACTTGTGGTCGAAGACGTGGAAAGCGGGCTTAAACAGCTCTCAGCCAAACAAAACCTGCCGCCAAAAGGAATCCCATTTCATTTATATGAGGAGGGAATTGACCCGACAGAGTATGAGAAACCCAGGAAACCGATACTCTGTACTGCTGGAACATGTCTGGTGTGCTTGCATCCTGAGTAGCGGGTGAGAGCTAAGTTTAGAGACAATAAATGGCTACACTAAGACTCTAGAGGTACTCTTCTTCTCTTTTATTTAGCATGAGAATGGCCATGTAATGCAGGTGGTGCTTTCCTTGCCCTATGCCCCAGACTGAAAGGTATAAGCAGGCACTAATGGTGCAGAAAGCCTCCAGGGCCTCATATAGACCGGAGGATGAACCTGTTGAATTGTATTTGGGAGGAGAAAGGGATTTGATTGGGAAGGTGACATTACACACGCTCAAAAGAAAAGAAAACAATGAGTTTTTTTGTTTGTTTGTTTGCTTGATTTTTTGAGGGAATAAAGAAATCTGGGGCCAGAGTCTCAACAATCTTCTTGAGAAAAGAATTAAGAAAGTTCTTGGGCTAAATGTTAAAAAGTTCAGAAGGATGTTCCTAAGTGCAAAAAAGAAAGAAAAAAAGTGTAACACTTTACATTCATGTTCCCTTTGTTAAAGGTTCATTAATTACATTAAATTCATTTATTAAAGTCATTTACAAATGCATTATAAATGTTTTATATGCAGTTATAGCAACATGCATAAAAAGAGCAACTTCCATGCAATACTAGTTAAATAATAAGCATTTTAACTTATGAATGATTAATAAATACATTTATTCATACTTACATTAATCAAAATCAGAAAATGCCCTAATTTACGATTTATGTTATATTTACGAAAATGTTATACTATTATACTATTATAGGTCTTCATGCTCATTCACAGCATATGTCATATAATTAAGGGTGATGGCCATTAAACCATTTGGAACATTATATGCAGAGGTTCTTGATCCCAGGTGTCCCTTTTACAGTAAGGTACATTTTCAAAGTGCTACTTTGCATTTATTGTCACGGTCCTGTCACTCTGTCACTCTGGGTTTTTGTGTGACAGGACCATGACATCATCGTCCCATGTCTGTCTTGTGTTTCGTTGTCTGTCTGTTATTGGCGTAGGTGCATTGCACTTATGTCATCTTGGAGGCATGCACTCACGTCAATCTCTTCAGTCTGTCTTGTTTCATGTCCGGAGCATGGTGTCTGGATCCTGACTTCCCTGTCTGGTTCAGTTTTGGTCTGTGTCGGGGTCTGGACACTCATGCTCCATGTTCTGTCTGTTTTTGTGTGAGCGCACGGCTTCGGTTTTGATTTCCCTACCATGCACTCATCGGTCGGTCTCGTGTCTCATGTCTGGAGCATGGTGTTTGGATCCTGACTTCCCTGTCTGTTTCGGTTTGATGTTGGGATCTGAACACTAATGTTCCATGTCTTGTCAATAATCTCGCTTCAATAATCTGTCTCTCACTTTGCACTGCACGTCCGGGTCAAGAGCTGTCTTCACATTGTGCAGGGGTTCGGTCACTTCGGTCTGAGGTGTTGGGTTGTGTGTTGCCAAACTCTTGCACAGGTGTACTGTCTCCTTTTGTCGCCTGTTGCATGCATTGTGTGGCATTTGCCTCACAATGTACGCTGAGGCTTTGTTTAGTGTGGGAATGCATGCCATCGGTTTGTTTGGCATTGCTACGCATACTCCCATCTTGTCTGTCGGTTGGCATGAGGGCATATTACTTTATTTTTTGCAATAGAAAAACACCATTTATATTTGGTATATATTTGATATACACACACCTTTCAAAATCTTTAAAACGTAATGTTCTGTAATGCATAAGCATAAGATGATTTCTCAGCCTTGATTTACTCTTATAAATTACTCTTGTAAATTAACAAAGCTTTAAATTGTTAGTGTTTTTGTATTGTCATGCACAATGGCATGCATTTAGTATTGTTTCACTGCAAATTAGAGCTTCCTCACAACAGTAAATAAAAAAAAAATTAAAAAAATAAAATCGATCTATGAGAATGGCGGAGAGAAGGGCCATGCATAGCTGGTGCATCCCCTGCGTTCCCATCCCAATATTTACAACTTGATTGTAAAAAAACAACATTTGGAATGTTAGTAGCTATTTTCAAGTCACTGTTTAGTTGAATGAATTTAAACTATACCAAGATACTTTACAATTGACAAAAGCTATTTTGCTCTGATTAATTTGGCTTCATTTCATTTGGTTAGTTGGCAAATAACATGGTTGTTAACAAGATGGTAAAAACATATAAGGTTATCTTTACATGCAGGGGATTGTTGTCATTTATTTTAAGCTTTTTGTAATTACCTGTTTGCAGTTCACATAAATAGATATTCCATGTATGGCATGAACTTGGAAAAAGTACAAATATTCCATGCTCAAGTCTCTTAATTTATTCAAAAAACTTGTCCAAAAAAAAAAAACCTGCATACTGTATATAATAGCTTAATTATCCTACTTGACATGACATTTCAAGTGGGGACAACAGTATCCTGCAGTAATTATAATTATTTTAAAGCACGTTTTATCTTTGTATAATTATAAATCATTGAGTTTCTACGAACTCATATAATTGAGAGACTATAAATTAAATATTTTTATTTTTATTTAAATTGAGCAGCTATAAGTGACCTGCTGAAAAAGCAGTTAATATGTTTAAAATAATAAAAAACTCGAAATGTTGAAATGATGACTAGTTATAACATCTGAAAATACACTATAGGCTAATTTCCATGATATATTACTATTTTAATCTCAAATCTTGATGTTGGACAACATTTTCATGTTCGTCAATTAAGCTACACTTATACAAGAATTAGAAAATGTTTTTCGAAATAATTTAAGATGAAGGAAGTATAGCATGTCACGCTGCTGTCATGTCAACTCTCCGTTTGTGCAGCGTTCGTTGTTTTGTCCAGAGATAGCAAGTTCCTTCAACACATCTGTCTTTTAAACAAACGGAGCACTGTTCTTTCTCGGGATATTCGTTGTACAGGCGTTCTGCTCCAGCCTGTGAAGAGGGCATGACTTTATTTGTACTATTGTGCAGGAGGGTGCAGTGTTAGGAGGAGCTAGTCGTTCAGTCACCGTTTAACAAACCCGTTTTAAAGAGCACAACGAGGGATGAATGTACAGTGAAGTGTTTCCACGCGAGGAGAGTGATAGCGGTTGTGCACGTGAACGGAGTTGCGCGAAACGGTTTTGAAGTGTTTTAAAGTTTATTTGCTCACCGGTGCACGAGATGTTTTGCTTTGACATCCAGCATTGACGCACCGATTAATTCTGCGGAATGACGATCTTTCCGATTATAAACCGGCCGAACATGTAAGTGTTTTGGATTAATGTTCGAAGAATGAATCAGAGTGGATTTGTTTAATAGCAAACTTTTTTTCTAAGGCATGAAAATGAAAAACTCCAAAATGAATGAGATTTTCTTCTAAACAAATGAGTGTATGATGGACCATGAATCAACTTGGGTGAACAAACGCTACTAATTACTGGAAAATAATAAAAAAGCAGCTCAAGAAATATAATGCCTGCATGGCATTGGATGTATTCATGATTTTTAAAGCTTTCTTTACATTATCACAATGCCCTATGGCATGAAGATTGTCATTTTACTTTTCCAGCTTGTAATAGCTGGATCTACACTGGAGATTGGAGCGTATGATGTTGAGCGGAGCCGACCTGCAAAATGTGAACACATCACTATTCCCATGTGCCAGGGAATTGGCTACAACATGACAAGGATGCCCAACTTTATAAAATACGAAAGCCAAGAGGAAGCTAGAATTAAACTGAATGAATTCGCTCCTTTGATTGAGTATGGTTGTGATGTACACTTGCGATTTTTTCTATGCTCCCTATATGTGCCAATGTGCGCCGATCAAGTGTCTACCACTATCCCAGCATGCCGTCCTATGTGTGAACAGGCAAGGCAGAGGTGTTCACCTATAATGGAACAATTCAGTTTTGGCTGGCCAGACTCTTTGGATTGCTCAAAGCTGCCAACCAACAATGACCCTAATGCACTGTGCATCGAAGCTCCCGAAAATGACACTCAACAAGAGAGTAAGAAAGGGGAGGGCATGCTACCGGTTTCTCCATGGTCCAGGCACCCTGTAGCTGGGAGTACACGCTCCACAAGCAGCTCAGGGTCCTGTGACAACCCAGAGAAGTTCCAGTATGTGGAGAAGAGCGAGACCTGCACACCTCGATGCAACCCTACGGTGGATGTCTATTGGTCTAGACAGGATAAGGACTTTGCATTCATTTGGATGGTTGTGTGGTCAACGCTTTGCTTCATTTCCACTGCTTTCACCGTTCTAACCTTCCTTCTTGACCCACAACGCTTCAAGTACCCAGAGCGCCCCATCATCTTCCTCTCCATGTGTTATAATGTCTACTCAGTGGCCTTTATCATCCGCTCGGTGTCCGGGGCTGAGAATATCGCTTGCGATCGTGAAAATGGAGAGCTATATATTATCCAAGAGGGTTTGGAGAGCACGGGCTGCACCATTGTCTTCCTCTTCCTCTACTATTTTGGCATGGCCAGCTCTATCTGGTGGGTCATCCTCACCCTTACCTGGTTTCTTGCAGCTGGAAGGAAATGGGGTCATGAGGCTATTGAGGCACACAGCAGCTACTTCCATATGGCCGCCTGGGGTATACCTGCTGTGAAGACCATAGTCATCCTTACTATGAGGAAGGTGGCTGGGGATGAGTTGACGGGACTCTGTTATGTGGGTAGTATGGATGTTAATGCTCTCACTGGCTTTGTTTTGATCCCCCTTTCCTGTTATCTCATTACTGGGACCTCTTTTATCCTAACCGGCTTTGTGGCACTGTTCCATATCCGCAAGATCATGAAAACTGGTGGCACCAATACGGAAAAGCTTGAGAAGCTTATGGTTAAGATTGGAGTCTTCTCCATCCTATACACTGTGCCTGCTACAATTGTCATTATATGTTATTTCTATGAAAGACTCAATATGGAATACTGGAAGTTCCGAGCTTTGGAAAACAAGTGCACGTCTTTTCCTGGTCGCAGAAGTGAGGACTGCTCATTGGATTCCTCAGTACCTACAGTAGCTGTATTCATGCTAAAAATATTTATGTCATTGGTGGTGGGCATCACCAGTGGAGTTTGGGTATGGAGCTCTAAGACACTGCAAACTTGGCAAGGGTTGTGCAATCGGAGGTTGGAGAGGCGGACTAATCGCAAGCCTTGCTCCAGTGTCAGCTGCAGTAGCTCCCACTGCCATTACAAAGCACTGGCTGTGACACTTCACATGAGCAAAACAGACGTGTATACAGACAGTACGACACATGTTTGATTCTAAAGGCTCCTGGCTTTGGAGCAGCTTCATGCAAAGACTTAAAGACTGATAAGATGCACAGGTTGGACAGCAGATCATGGTTAAACTATGGGTGGTGGCATTTATAAGCCTTTCCCAAATGTAGAAAACACACAGCAGAGGTCACTTCAATAAAAGCAAGGTTTGTTGCATTAGATGAATGCAGCAGAATCAGCAAACATTGGTATTGGTGTGTTCCAATGCAGAACAGTTTATTTATTGTGACTATTTAAGCATTGCTGGTTGTATAGATTTTAACTGAATGTGCTATAATGTATATAAGGATATATGTTACAAGAGAGAAGTTTAAAAAAAATTGCCAATATGTTATATAATTAATATAATATAATACAATTAATTATAATTAATAATAATGCCAATATAATTTTTCTCATAAGAGGAGCAATAAAAAGTTTTTTCTCTGTTCGGTATGTAATGGCACACATTTGTGATAAAGAATAATCTGTGACACATTTGTGAAGGTACATGTAAAATGGTTGTTTTGCAGCAGTTGGTTTGCTTCTTGAACTTTCTCTGAATTATTTTTTTGCTAGTGCTTGTAATTGAAATGGATTTCAACATGGTAAGAAATACAGTGACTTTCTTTCTTTACAATAAAACACTTGGAAAAGGTTTGGTAGAAAAAAGTCCCTACAAAATGTGCATGTTTAATTTTGCACACTCAAATAATAATAATCATAATAATTATAATAATTTTAAGATTTCCACATTTCAATTTCATGACAAAATTCCATTAAATTAAATAATCTTTAATAAAAGAATACTAAATAGTTTTATTAATTTAATTTAGCTAAACATAACACTATTGATGTCATTTTGTTATGAAACTGAAATGCATAAATCTTCAAAATAGGGCATTTTTTTTGTGCAAGCAAGCTTTATTACACTGAGTGTATCAGAAGTGAACTACAATGCAATCCCAAATTTGAATAAATTAAATGTATTCAGATGATATAATCAGAAATTAGGACCTGATATTCTCCTAATTTTTTAAGGAATGTTCGGGGTTCAATACAAGTTATACTCAGTTAACAGCATTTGTGGCATAATGTTAATTTCCATAAAAAATCACTGTTACAGTAAGGCACTTCCAATGAAAAGGCCAGTTCAAAAATGCTAAAACACAAATTGTTTCAAAAGTATGGCCACAAGACAGAAACATTGTACATCTTAACATTATTTTAGTGTGTTAAAATTGCATATTGACCCTGTATCCAAATGTTGTCATGACAACAAAACATTGCAATCCCGGGAATTGGTTTTAGCTTTACACAGATAATAATATTAAGAATTTTTTTCCACACAAAAATCATGTTCATATGTACAATGTCTTGAGACTAAACTTCTGAAACAGTGTGTATTTGAATATTTATGAACTTGCCCCATTCACTTCCATTGTTTTTTTTGTTTTTTTCCAAGTGAAACATTTATGTGGCCCCCGCGACCCTGTACAGGATAAGCGGTTGACGATGGATGGATGGATGGATGGATGGATGGACATTTATGTGGCAATCAACATTGTGCCACAAATGCTGTTGATTAAGCTTAACTTGTATTTAAACTCGGAACATTCATTTAAAACCTGAAATTGTATTTATCTAGCACCCAGTGTAAAATTTATCATATATGATTTACAATAGATTTTTTACTTTTGCAAATATATTTACCCTGTGTTCTTAGTAATAGCTTTCTCGCCAAAGTATCTTACTAAAATGTACTGTAGAAACTCCAATAACAGTTATTAATGGCAAGAACCAGGGCAGGTAGCTCAGAGTGCATGATACTGCCAAGCCAGGCCTGAAGCTTTCTGGAATTAATGTTGAATTGAGTTTTTTCTTTTGAGCTGATGTCATTTCTTTTGTGTCCTTTGGACACAACTGTTGAAATGGCCAAACATTGATTGTTTTATTCTGTTGAATTCTGTGCATTGCTGTGTTAAAAGAGTGCACAGCTCTGCTGTCAGGAGATCATAGCTTTGGCTATGGTAAGGTAAGTGCTGTGCAAAACTCACTTCTGTTTGTTGAACCTTTTTTAAACCCAGTGTCCTCATGAAAAGGTCTAATATCACTGGCCTTTTACGTATTTATGACTGACATACAAGGATTTTTTTTTTATAATAGAGCTGTTGGCAATCTCTCATAATTTATGGCCTTCTATAGGTGTGTGTGTGTGTGTGTGCGTGCGTGCGTGCGTGTGTGTGTGTGTGTGAAGAATAAAAAATATGGCTTAAATTTTCCAATCCAAACAGTGAGAAAATGTAATGTACTCACTTTTAAAATGCATTACAAAACATACAATATAAACCATGTAATAAACTTTTCTAAAATTCAGCTCTTAGATTAGCTATTTTCTTGCAGATGTAGATATCATTATACACATTTTTGTACCTGAATTATCCTTCACACTCTCCATGTGCCTGACTGTGCAGATATTGTATAATGGTTTGGCAGGGCTCAGGTGTTGGATCTTAACACTGCTGTTACATTTGGCCATAAAAACGGTATGTTTGTCTTGGAACTCGTAGCTTAAACTTCACAGCGCATTAATCACATGTAGTCATCAGTATAAAGTTTAATTAATGCATGGCTGATTTTAGATGTTTACAGTGCAGTAGCATGCATAAACACTTGAGACACAAACAGAACAGGCTACATCAGCCAACAGACTAAAGACATTAGCTCTTATTAAATACTTTTGAGACATTACTCAATTGACAACTTAGAGGGTTAAAACTGTACTATTATTATAAAAATAAAGATAAAGATATGTATAATGCTTAATTGTGGTGCTTTCTTGGTAGCTGATGTTGTAATAATGATGTTATAACAGACACCAAGTAATTACAGTTATGTATTCTTCATAAACATTTTGCTCAAATAAACATGAGTGTTTCCCAATTATAGTGTTTATATGTTTGTATTCAGTGTCATTATAAAGTTATAGGGGGGACTGGGGCAAGTTGTTACATGGGTAAGTTGTTACAAGGGCTTTATTTCATAAATGTAGAGTTTTGAGTAAAAAGTCCAATTGAATAAATGTTTATTTTCACCATCTATGGTTTTGTATGTTGGTTTCAAACACCTACATCAAAACTGCATTAAATTAGGACATGTTATGTGAATTATTTCCTTCAAATTAAAATTCCAATATTATAATTTTTTTGTAGTAGCTCTTGAGCAAACACGTGAAAACAATAAAACCACACTGGCATACAATAAAGTGGTCATGACATGTCTTATTTATTATTTTAATATTTTTATTGAGGTTCACTTGTGGTATTACTAATTTTATTTATTTATTTTGCACAAAAACATGTAATAATATCATCTAAAACATGACAATTATTCACCCTTATTCTGACCCTCTGTCAGAAACACCTGGTTTTAGTGCTGCTTCTCCTTTCAGACAGACTGATTTAAACAAACGTCAGGGTTACTCTCGTAACATTTGTTACCTGATGGAAAGAACGAGATGTTGTGTTGATGTAGTTACACTAAGGGTTGCTCTTGAGAGACCCAAACACTTCCCATTCTTTGAGAAAAGGCCAGTGAGAATTGGCGAGTGGAATTTGCATGTCACTACCCTGGACATATGGGTATAAAAGGAGCTGGAATGCAGTTCCATTCAGGTTTTGTGCTGAGGAGCTGAGATAATTTCCAGCCATTTCAGCGGCTAGTACAGTGTTGTGGCAAGAGGGACACAACGTCTCGATCCCTCCATCAGGGAACGGAGGCTACGACAGTAACCATGATGTTCCCCTTCTGTCACTCAGTTGATGTTGTGTCGATATAGTGACACTAGGGGCCCCTATAGAAAAATGCCACAACAGCTGAACCGTGTTCCGTGAACTGCTGATGCAGGTGCAAGCAGGCTGCTGCGTGCGTAATAGCAGGTGCGTCAGACTGCACGGAACCTCCCCCAATGCCCCAAAAGACGTCATGTAGTTCCCCAAATCCCTGAGGGGTGAAAGAGACTTAATTATCATGAGAGCGGGTCACGCCAACCACGGCCTTTTCTCTCTATTTTTTCTCTCGACAGAGTAGTAGATTCGGCTGGGGCCATCTAACACTATCATACGCATCGGGGAAGGTGTTCTTTTCCTTTCCTATTCTTTCAGGTGGAAAAGACCCTGTGGAGACCACATCTGGCCCAAAAGGGAAGGTCAACATGTGGAAATACGACACATGGGCTCAGCAGCCACAAATGGAAGAGGCACGGGGGGACTCTACAAACACAGCGACCAGGGGCAGAGAGAGCTCTGCCCAAGGGAGACACAGGTCCGCTGACAGGGAGACCGTACAGCAGAATAAACATCACAGGAGTTACCGGAGTAATCAGCACCTGTGGAGCACCTATCCCAGTACAGGGCATATTAGACCCCGTAGTGGGGCTGGCTGCGAACTCCTCTGCCAGGTTCGCAAACTGTAGGGCGAGGGAGGAAGGACATCCAGGGTCCAGGACTTTGTGAACTCGATTGCGGGTAAAAGCGCACGTTTTCACCTCAGGGGAGGGGGAAGGCACTATATGCAAGCGATACACCCGGCCAGCTATTCCGTATTATCAAACTCTACCTTTTGTACCTGAAAGAACATGGGAAATAACCAGTTCAACCCGGAGATTGTATAATCTTGCAAAGGTATTTGGTGTTGCCTAGCCCGCTGGTCTGCAGATGTCTGCTAGAGAGGTGCCATTGGCCAGTGCCCATGAGGATGCCACACTCCTTGTAGAGTGTCCTCGAACCCGCAAGGGGGCGGGCACGGCCTGGGTCTGGTAGGCCAACGCAATGGCATCCACAATCCAGTGGGAAAGCCTCTGTTTAGAGACAGTGTTCCATTTCCGCTGTACACCAAAGCAGACAAAGAGCTGCTCAGAGCATTTAAAGCTTTGTGTGCGATTCAAGTAGGTGTGCAAAGCATGCACCGGACACAGAAACAACAGGGCTGGGTCTGCCTCCTCCCGGGGCAGTGGTTGCAGGTTCACCACCTGATCCCTGAAGGGGGTCGTGGGAACCTTGAGCACATAGCCTGGTCGGGGTCTCAGGATCATGTGAAAATCTGCTAGACTGAACTCCAGTCAAGAGTCGCTAACAGAGAATGCTTGCTGGTCCCCCACCCTCTTGATGGAGGTGAGCGCAATCAGGAGGGCTGTCTTTAAGGAAAGGGCTTTCAGATTGACTACGTCTAGTGGCTCAAATGGGGCTCTCCGAAGGCCCAAGAGGACCACATAGAGATCCCATGAGGGGAAGAGGCATGGCCTGGGAGGAAACTGATTATCAGGTCGTGTTTCCCTAGGGACTTACCATCCACAGCATTGTGGTGTGTGGCTATGGCAGCTATGCATACCTTCAAGGTGGAGGGGGACAGCTGCCCCCACAGCCTCTCCTGCAGGAAGGAAAGCACAGACCTGACTGCGCAACTCTGGGGGTCTTCGGCTAGGGAAGAACACCAATTTGTGAACAAACGCCACTTCAGGGCATAAAGCTGCCCTGTAGAGGGAGCTCTGGCTTGAGTGATTGTGTCTACGACTGCTGGTGGTAGGCACTTAGATCTTCCGTGTCCCATCCAAGGGCCAGACATGTTGCGGATGCCCACTTCTCTTAACGGGGCAAGAGCTGCCTCAGCGACATTCGTGAAGATGCGAGGGGACAGGGACAGGCCTAAAGGGAGGACCTTGTACTGATATGCCTGGTCGTCAAAGGAAAACCGTAGGAAGGGTCTGTGTCGATGTAGAACCGAGATGTGAAAGTAAGCGTCCTTCAGGTCTACCGCCGCAAACAATCTTTATGCCGGATGCATGTCAAAATGTGTTTCTGCGTCAGCTTCTTGAACAGGAGTCTGTGTAAGGTCTGGTTCAGAACTCGCAGGTTCAAGATTGGCCACAACCCAGCGCCTTACTTTGGCATGATGAAGTAAGGGCTGTAGAACCCTTTCCCCATCTCAGCTGGAAGGACAGGCTCTAGTGTGCCCTTGCGAAGAAGGGTCGCAATCTCCGCATGCAGGGTGGCGGCGTTCTCGCCCTGCACCAAAGTGAAGTGTACACCGCTGAACCGGGGCGGGCACCTGCCAAACTGAATCGCATAGCCGAGATGGCTGATCCTGGTCAGCCACTGCGACGGGTTGGAAAGCGGTAGCCCCGCGAAGGCTGCATCCCTGGCTGCGAGTGCTCGGTGTCCGGTGGCTGTGACAACGACGGCTGTGGACATGATTTCATGATGCATGGAGTGAGGAAACAGCTCTATTTTTGACGATGTGGGTACAGGTGCGGTGAACAAAAGAGAAAAGGAAACAAAGGATTTAACTCCCGGCCCTCCAGCGGGATATGAAGTGGTCTGGATACCAGCTCCATAGCGGACGTCTCATTCACTGGGTTGTCCATCTCAGGGGCGCTTAGGAGCCTTACGGGTCCTCGTGCCGGCCCGAGAGACGAGGGACTCTACGCTGGGGCCGAGAACTGGTCTCGGGTTGAGGTGGAGCTGCCAGGGGGATGCCCTCAGCGAGCAAATAGGGTGGGGGATCTTGAGCAGCGCCTGGGCAAGATGTGCTGGATGACCTCCATCTGCTTCATCACCATGCAAATTCCAATCTGGGAGATGGACGCATTGAGAAAGTGGGCTTTGTCGTCGTCCCTCATCTCGACCAGATTCAGACACAGATGGCATTATCACGCTAATCATGCCTCTGAGAGGGATAAAGGCCGACTGCGGACAGTGGTGCGACAGAGATAGAGAGTGTTTACGGGCAGCTGTCCGTCATATGTGTGTGTTTGTTTCTTTTTATTTAATTAAATATTATTTATATTGTCAAGCCTGTTCTCACCTCCTCCTTTCTCTTAATCCATTTATACTGGTGCCGGTGCCGAAGACCCAGAAAGGAGGAGGCGAGAACCGGCTTGACAACATACATGACATATAATTAAATAAAGACACACACACACACAAACACACATGGGGCAGCTGCCCATAAACACTCACTCCCTCTACCGCACCACCGTCTGCAGTTGGCCTTTATCCCTCTAGGAGGCTTGATTAGCCTGATAAGGGATCGGGTGTGTAGAATCACGACCGTCATGGACATGAATGTTCTTAGGTGAAGTAGTTGACCAACACTGCCGCATTTGTACGAAAAAAAGCTTTCTGTTTATAAAGCAACAGAGTTCATTATTTTGCCCATCAAAACCCAGAGCATAAAGGCTCCATTGTACACCTTGATGTTTAAGGGTTTTAGTTCTATTTTAGGCAAAGCACAGTCAAATAAACCCCTTTTGCCATTTGAGTCCATTATCAAGTGAATGTTAATGGACTTGTAAGTGAGCTTGAGAATGGACAAGATAGCATAACGTTGTAATTGTCTGCAAGTTTGGAGGAGAAGCCATGTGTCTGGTTAAAGGAGGATCATTGAATCATTAGGGACTTTCCCTCTTCTTAAAAGAAGCCAGAGGAATGGAGAGCGAGAAGAAAGCAGTGGTGCTCATTACTCTGTACCTCATTGGTAGTATCCTATTTCTCATCATTTGATGTGGAAATGAGGCTATGGTAAAAGACAATTGAGAAGCTGTTGTCATCAGAAGGATTTTTCACCAAAATGCTCAAATCTCATTTTGAACCTTGGGTGTTATCCACACAGCCACGTCCCACCTGCCCAGTGGTTCTTTCTTTCACTTGCATTAATTGCACACTCACACTCTTTATTTGTTTTTGATAAACAGTTGGCATTGGACTTGAAACCACACAATTTGTATTCGTTCTACTTGGACCATCTTCAAATAGAAGTTTAGCTAACATATTTTTTAAGAGTAGCTGACTGAAGTTTAACTACTTTAAGTTATGAGTGGCTTGTAGCTTTGGAAGCTATTGCTTCAAGGCAGCTTCCCCAAAACCAGCTTGGCCACAAAAGAAATTGGAGACTTCTTTAGATATGCATTAAATTGTATTAAAATTGACTTTCTGGTTGCCAAATGTTAGTGGAACATATCCAGAGTTAATGTGATGAACTACACCTGTGGTTACTCTGCTACGACACCTGTGTGAACTTGAACTGACTTCATACATCTACTAAAAAAGAGATCAGTTCCTTTGGACCAGTTAGTTGAAAGTAATTACAAAAATGGCCAAGAAAGGTGTATTTGTTTGCAGATGCCTCTTGGTTTGATATATTGTTTTCTAATGCAACAGACTAATCTCACAGAGAAATTGGAAACAGTAGGTTAACTTATCTTTAGGGAAAATTGGTCTGTGCTTACTGGAATTAGAAACACTGCCCCCAGTGGCCAAAGCGGTGAGTTTCATTGAGCTTATGGGTGCATGTGAGCTCCACTTTCCAGGTGTAATGTCCACAGAGGGGCAGCAAAAGTGTGTTATGAAGTGAGTTGTTTTCAGCTGTACAGGCTGTAAAACAGTAAAGAGGAATGCATGTTTCATAAACTGTACCCCCCAACCCTAACCCCAAACCTAAATCTAACCATCAGTGGAGTTAAAATGTATTGTTAGAGGGGAAAATGCAACCTCTGAATTATGCTTTTCACTGATTATGCAAATAGGATTACTTCCTAGTTTCAATGCAGTATTTGAAACCTGGGTTTTCAACTGCTGATGCAATGTGCTTCCATACACGCCACAGGGGAAGTAAATATACTGAAGCCCATACAAAAATGTCTGAAAGGCACTTGTCAATAACATGGCATAACATGGCTGATTGTAGGGTACTGGAACTCTCGAACTGCATATTTTTCTTCAAGTAAAAAAATATCTCATATATCACATTTGCCCTCTTGTTTTTTTTGTGAGTTTTACAACCTATTGTTGATCTCACATCTTCTGCAGTCATACAAATCAAGCAAATTGGATTTGAGAGAATTATCAATTCAGTGAGCAACCATCCAACCTGAACCACAAGGGAAATAGCCTCAAGGTAAGATCATATGTTTTCACACAAGACTGAGAAAGAAGGAGTTTTTGTGCTTTTCTATTCAAGCAACATTACAGATACTTCCTTTACCTCATTTGTTTGGATGAAACCTCTGAAGCAATTCGCAAATCACTTGACCTGCTCCACCTGACAGGAGGCTTTGAATGGATTCAAGTTGAAGCTACATCCATTGCTCCTCAACATTGCTCCATCTTATTCTTTTTGTAATTACATTTTTTTATTGATTCATATATGCATCACAAAGAAAAACCAAACACATATACAATGAATCAACATTTAAACCCCACTAATATCCCTCCCCATTCACCAACCCCACCCTGACCCCCAACGAACACTCCTGTGGTCACACATAATAGCACACACACACACAACCCCCCAAAAAAACTCCTCGCAAAATAAGGCCAAGATCTTCCTCTTCTATACAAAACCAGGGAGGGGCTCTCTCTGGTGGAAGTGTCCAGTGAGCCAAATGTCTTAGACCGAATACATAATAATAAAAAAATAAATCTGGGGTAGGCCTAGCCCACCTTTGTCAATCGGCCTATGTAACTTATTAAATGTAATCTGGGACATTTACCATTGCAAATGAATGACTTTGCCACACTATCAAATTGCTCGACATAAGAGATGGGGTCATCTATAGGGAGAGATTGTAACAAGTAGTTACATTTTTTAATACAATTCATTTGAATAACATTAACCTTCCCAATCATAGATAAATTTAATGAAGCCCACTTGCTCACATCGCTCAAACCTTTTTATTAAACTGTCAAAACTAACTCTAACTAAATCAGACAAATTTGCTGGCAATAAAATGCCCAAATACTTAATGCCCTTTTTGGGCCACTGGAAGGTACCATTACTGGGCAGTACGCTGTCAGAGCCAAAGCTTCGGATTTAGACCAATTAACTCTGTATTTTGAGAATTTAGAAAAGGAATGAATTATTCTGTGGAGACAAGGCACAGATCTAACAGGGTCGGAGACAAATATCAAAATACAATCTGTGTTACCACCCCCAGAAAATCATCTTCCTTTCTTATCGCAGCTGCTAATGGTTCCAGGGCAAGACAATAATGGCGAAAGAGGTCACCCAGACGGGTGCCCCTATCCATAGTAAAATAATCTGAAATGAATCCATTCGTTTGTACCGCAGCTACCGGGTGTCTATAAAGTAACTTAATCCAACTAATAAAGGTTTTCCTGAACCTGTGTATTTCCAAAATCTTAATAAGATAATCCCATTCTACCATATCAAATGCATTTTTGATGTCACGTGAGAAGGCAGGAACCGGAGTCTGATCATTTGCCACTGACCACATGATATAGATGAAACTCCTAATATCTAGAAGATCTACGACCCTGAATAAACCCCACACGATCTATATGTATAAGAGATGTCATAACTTTACTTAATCAGTTAGCCAGAACTTATGAAAATATTTTAACCTCTAGCTGGATCATGGAAATTGGACGGTAACTCTTACACTCGCTTGGATCTTTTCTTTTTTAAGAATCAGACTTATCCAGGCGTGTGTCATGGTTGGCAGAAGCTTTCCATTATTTAATGATTCCGTATAAACTTACAAAAACTATTCCATATAAACTAACAAAAGTGGAGCCTGCTCTGTAGCTTAAGATCTAAAAAACTCAGCAGCAAAGCTATCTGGCCCCAGAGCCTTACATGCAGGCAATGCCTTAATTACCTCGCTAAGCTCCTCCAAGGTTATCTCAGAATCAAGAGATTTTTTTTTTGCTCAGTCGTCAGTTTAGGGAGTTCTAATGGTTCCACAAATTTTCTAATATCCTCATCAGTAGACAAATATGTAAAACTATAAAGATAAAGATAGAATTATTTAAAAGCATTATTAATGTCAATGGCTGAGGTACTTATTTGACCACCAGGAGGGAATGGTAGAAAAAGACTCTCTCTGCTTTATGTATCTAGGCAAAAGCTTCCCTGCTTATCCCCCGACTCAAAGTATGACTGTCTTCCCTGAATAGCCAAAACTTCACCTTCTGTGACAAAATAGTATTATATCTTTATTTCATTTGGGTCAATTCTCTGAGGCCATCAGATGACATTCGGCGATTCAGCTCTGTCTCTGCACTTTTAACATTCCCTTCCAACACCACTCTGGATCTGCTCTGGATTTTTTGATGAATGAGGCATACTGTTTGATCTGACCCCTAAGAACTGCCTTAAGTGCCTCCCAAGCCATGCACACAGAGGGTACTTAAGACCAACTGGTCTCCATATAAACATTCATTTCATCCTTTATCATTTGTTGTAAATCAGGATTTTTGCAAAATGTATACATTAAAGTGCCAACTATATAATTTTTTTTTTCTTCTCTGTATGTGGCAACACCTATAAACACACCAGGGCATGATCTGAGACTAAGATGTTTCCAATTGAACAAACAATGACATAGGCTCAAAGAAATTAGAGACTTAGATATAAAAAAAAATCTATTCTTGAATAAATCTTATGGACTTATAGTCCCTACCAGATGGGGTCAAAAGTCTACAAATATCTGTAAGACCCAGATATTTACACATCCTTTGAAGTGTCAATGATGCTCTATGGGGCTTAAACACTTTTGCTTCACTACGATCAAGGACTGTGTCCATTAAAAGATTAAAGTCTCCTCCCAATATTATATCATGAGGGGTGCCAGTGGCTTGCAACATCCCTTCAAGATCTATAACATTCCTGATCATCAGCATTAGGTGTGTATTTATTAGCCAAAATCAACCGTTGCCCCTGAATGTCTGCTAAAAATATAATTACTCTTCCTAATTTATCTTTAATCTGTTTGAGATCTTTGAATTGTAAATGCTTATCAGTGTAATGACTCCCCTGCTCTTACACTAAAGAAAATGTATCCACCCCATATCTTCCCAAATTTTTCAGCTTCCTACAGAGAAAGATGCGTTTCTTGAAGGAACACAATATTCTTATTCTTATTTTTAACAATAGAAATATCCTTCCTTCTTTTTATGGGATGACCCAACCCCTTTATATTCCACATGGAAAGTGATAATCCACTCATACTAACATTTTACATTTTGACATGTTAGAAATAATAGATTGTGTCAAAAAAAAAAAAAAAAAATGATAAAGGCCACATTCCCCATTACTGCAACAATCAAATACTGAATCTCCCCCCCCCCCCCCCCCCAACCAAACAAACAGAAATAGAAATATGTGCTCATTAACCCCGCTTATGACACCCCTAGCACATAAGTTTCTTTTAATATCTCCAGAGCCTGAGGATTTTTCTTTTGACATATTGTCTTCCTAGAACAGTTAAGAATCAGGGTTTATCAAATCTCACCGGTTTATGACACAAATATTAATAAAATTAGCAAAGTGCGCAGAGCTCGCCTCTCAGATGTCTGCTCCTCGCATGGTGTCACGTGACCTCCCGCTCCGTCTTAAATTTGAATCCCATCCTTTACACTTAACGGGCCCGATATTAAGAGCCATCAGCGATATAAACAAAAACAGGACATGGTTGGTAGTGTAAATGGGCTGTATGCAATTAGTTAGAAGAATAGAAATATGGACTAATGAAATACTCCTTTAAAAAGCATGGAAAATGAGGACTTTAGGCTCCGTTAAATTATAGAGAATGTAAGTATTATTAATCCAATTGATCTACTGATACACAAATCATGACTAGTATTAACAGTGATTGTATCAGACGTCCAGGTTAAGGCAGGTGCACATGATTTTGGCCACGATTCTGCTGTCTGAGACCAATTTGGCAAAATTTGGGCAGTTGTCTTAAGTTTAGCTTCATAGCCGTATAGTGTGACCGCTATTACAATGTCCAGATGAGGTATTCCGCTCCTCTCTTGCACCCTAATTCATTTGGAAATAAACCTGCTCTGTGTTTGCACCACCATAGCAACATTTGTGCCCAGTTATCACTCTACTAAAGCATTTTCAATGTTTTTCCTTCTTTTCATTTTATATAAAATGTTTTAATAGCAGAAAATACTTGGAGAAAACACATCAGCAATATGAATGCTACTTTCTGTAGATCTGAATTTCTGTGGTTTGAATTTTAGAATATTGAATTTGGTGTTCTGAATTTCTTCTTCATCTTGAAACTTGAAGCTGTATTTTTTAAAACTGAACATTTACAGTGTAAGAATTCAGAACCAAAAATTTGCTGTTTGAAAATACATATTTATAAAATTGTGCCATAAAAAAAACTATTCAATTTGGTTAAATATGAAATGTCCAGGATTGGAGTTTAAAAAATTCAAATTCAAACCTATTTGGCAAAATCACACGTATAATTCAAATTCAAAAGTCTATAATCAAATTTACACAATTCAAATTCAAATTGTTTTGGCATATTTCTGGCTCCATATATTTCTGGCTCAATACAACAGTCCCGTAATGTGAGTCTCGTTCACTGATCGGGATGATTGGACCACAGTCGGCTATGATGTACTAACATAATGTCGCACAGTGCGCCATGGCGATATCAATTTGTTCCTGTCGTACAGTCTGACAAGCAATAATCGTGACAAGCAATACAATGGATTATTATAAATCGTACAGTGTGCACCACCAACCCCTTTTGCAGTGATTTAAAAATCACTTAATGACAACAGGTGGAAAATTACTAATACAAATTAGATAAAAATTGCAATTTTAAATATGAACACAATAATACTTATAGTTAAAAAATAAACCATGACCTCTAGAAAGTTTAACACAAATCTCATACATTTTTGTTTCATAAAACGGCTACAACAGTCATTGCCAGGAACATTATTTGATGCATCAGATGGAAATGCCATGTTATTCCAAGGTTCTTTGAAATCCAGAATATGTCTAAGAAACAGTGTCATCCTGGTACATGTAAAAAAAAAAAAAACATTGTATTACCATGGTACATCATGTCCAAAAAACAAGGTAGAACCATGGTATTTGTATTTATTTTGTTTACTTTTGTAGTTAGTACTCTTAGGGCTAATCTAAACCTCAGTCTAAAAATGTATTCTAAAAATGTGCATTTTATTGTTTACATTTTTTTTTATATAGGCTCACCTTCTTGATACTCAAAGCATAAAATGCAAAATAACTCAAATCGTTTTCAAAAAGAAACAATTAAAAATAAAAGAATTTGATATCATCCAAGGATTTTATTTTAATGTTCATCCTTATCAAAACATAGGAGGAAGTATCACAAGGAATGATAAAGTCATCATTAGATCTTTATAAATGTAATTAATTGTCTGCTGATAGAGTAGTAGCTTTAGCATGCTGTGTAAGTGTAGAATTTTGAATGGCAGTACTCTCCAAATTGACCATAACTAACTAAATGCTGGTTTAAATTTGAAGTGTGCAATTTCTATACAACTAGAGTCACCATGGTATCACAAAAAAGAATGAGAAAATCCTTATTTTTTTTTTTCCAAGAGGATTCCTGAATTGGTATGGCACAGATAGTCATGCCAAACTCAAAACTTTGGCTGGCCAGGATTCTCAAACAAACAGAGCATTTTTATAGAGCAACAGTGTTTACATGTTTCAGAAAAAACCTACAAATGGCTTACTTATAGAAGTCTCTGCATAGGATAAAGTATTTTAACATTGAACATTTTTTAATTTTCCTTTATATGGAAAACTGTTGTAACTTAGAGACAATAAAAACAGACAAAAAACAAACAAAAAACAAACAAAAATACATTCAGAAAATTGAAGATAGCAGGCATGTTTTAGGCCAGTGGTTCTCAAATAGGGGGCCCCAACAAACACACAATGGGCTGCAAGATGACAAAAAATAATTTTAATATACATTATATTAAATAATGAATCTAAATCTAAATGAATTGCAAACTGCCTACATAATTACAGTTCCTGAAACTTCTGCAATCAAAACATGAATTGCGGTTAATTATTTTAACTTAATAACACTAAAGGTTTCAGGTTGAGGGGTGCTTCAAATGTTGTCTTGAACAATGGGGGCATTGGAGTCAAAAATACTGAGAACCTCTGGCTTAGGGATTTTGTACATTAATTTAAAGTTTTATCAATTGTGTCACAAGTTCCAGTTAAGATTCTCAGACACATGGGCGTCAGTCAAAAACGAGTAAAACCTTCACATAGGCAAATAACTATAGTGCAGTGTTTTAGCGTTGTGTTTTTCTGTTTAAGACTGACAATGTATAGCGTGTGCTCTCGTAAATGAGAGCAAACCCATGGGAAACAAAAAGTGCCTAATTAGTAACATTAGCGCTACTTGGCATTTATATGGATCTCTGTTTACAGCGAAACCTCATAAACAAAAGTCCCATGGTAGTTGTGTCAGTGCTATTGTGATCAGCAAGAGATGTAGGCCTACTAGTGTATTAAAGCATGCAACCCCCAGCTGGGACATATGCTAATGTTTAGCCCCCTAAGAGTTGTGAACTTGGTAAATTGGCACTTTTAACTGGTTACCCTGGAGCACTCAGTGCCAGTTGGCAAAACCTTGGCACAAGATGCACACATGAAAACTGAACATACAAACAGTGACTTGGATTGCTTTAATTAGCAGTACCTGTGCTATTTGTTCAGTGTTAAATCTTTGAAATAATTTCATGTTATAGCCTACATAATGTTTAATATCATTTGAATGTAATTTCAATATATTACCTGGCGTCTTTCTTTACACCTAAAGAAATTAACTAGTACTTACATGAGTCATTCCAGTCACTTGCCTAGAACTGTGTCCAACTAAAATACAATATTAGTACCTTGGAGCACCATGTAAATATCATTGTATATGAATATAATAATCATTCAGTACCATGGTACATATTAAAGAATTATGGTATTACCATTTGATTCCATTCATATACTACAGTTCTGCCACTGCATGTTTTAAAGAAAGGAATGGTTAAAGTGGACCATTACTTGGCCATTCACAGAAACATTTACCTTAAGCATAGACTCCATTGGAAATGGTTTTATGGTGAGAATTTTTTCGTTTTGTTGTGTCTGTATTTTATTTGACATTGCATTTACAGTACTTTTATGTTCACTACATTTATTTATGCACATAATTTATTACCAAGAGAAATTTAGAAATTGCATGCACATTTATTTATTTTTTTGTAAACTGACCTCCTTCAGGAACACATCCACTTACAAGAAGTGCCCATTGTTTGCATACTGATCTCCCTTGCATGTCTGTCTGCCCCCGCAGCTCAGTGGAGTATGTGGGAGCTCGCTCTGCTGCTGATTATGAAGAAATTTTGCAGTGATCTCATTCTTCCGACAGCTGATAAACCACTGAAACTGATCATTGCATTGGGTCATTCTCCTTATGGACAAGCTGTGATACAGCTGTCATTCAATATAATCTAATACTATATAGATGACCTCAAAGCTAATAGACATTGACTAAAAGCACATAACTTAGATTTTATGGGGTTTAAAAAGTATTTTGCTGTTTTATAGCTCAAACATGTTTAGAAGTGATCTGAAATGGTCCTGGAATTTCAAAATAGGACAAGCCTCATACAATGGGACTGTTCCATACCTGTCTAGAATAAGAAGACATTTTCAAGACTATTCCAATAGACTGAACACCAAAAGTCAGTAAAACCGTAGAATATAGTATCCAGCTGGGGAATCTGCTAAAGACTGTGGTGTCACTACACCTGTTGCATGAATTTAGGGACATTTTGGACCACAACACCTTACAAAATTCAACTGTTAAAGAATAAAGATTGAATCAACTGTGCAATGCATTACTACTGCCCAATGGGCTTTCATTCATCAAGTGAATTACGTGTCCTCATCACCCCTGGTGACTCTGATTTGGCTAAGTAGGATGTGTTCCTGGATTAACATATTTTGTTGCTCCTTGAAAAATGTTCCTGTCTAAATAAACACATCGTGCTTAGCAAAATCACTGTCACTCATTAGCCTTGCAAAGAGGTACTGTGGTGGTACCATGACACAGTGATGGTTATCAGATGGCAATACTATGGTAGATTGATACAGTAGTACATTCCATGGTACTGTATGTTTACTATATTATATACCATTGAATTTACATTAGCAATAACAAAGAATGGTATGGTATGACCACCAATGTACTTTTACATATCCAGACATTTGACTTGCAGCATAAATTCTGATCGACTTTGCTGCTTATTCGGGTCAAGAACCACCCACTTAGACAAGAAGAGACCTTCTGACTGACACGTAAAGTGACCAACAACATTTTGTTTTGTTTTTACCTGCTGTATTTTATGTACCATAATAATAAACCAGCACAAAAAAAACCCATCCAAATATGATGCGACAGTTTCCAAAAACTTTTGTATTTAAAGTGTGGAATTTCTGAGCCACCAATGTCACTTTCATTTTTGACACACGATCCGTAAATCGTGTCATTTTGTATTTTTTTAAATTGAGGCTGTCGATTTAATGCGTTGATTTGCAATTAAATATATAAAAAATAATGATGGAAAAAAAATGATTGCATATTTCTCCACTATCAGAGATATTCAAGCTTGAAGTAGGCTACATGTGTTTTTACGATCCGCGTCTGCAGGGGGCAGTCAGCGCGCCTTAACAAACCTCAGAAGCCAGACAGACACTGAATGAGAGCCAGTCACACAGGTCACATTCTTGACAGCTGTGTGAAACACAACAGAATGCATCTCAAGATACGATTTTTAAAGTTTCAACTACTTTTACTTGACAAAGCATGCTTAAAACGAAGCATTGATGATGCTGAAAACCAGTGAGAGGCTCCAAAAATGTCCTAACGCACATGTACATAGACAACAATTAAAAAGACCACAGATGGAATGCGACAAGTACGCGTCTTGTGAAAACAGGACAAACTCACGAACTCAACTGCAAAATGGATCGCTGTCGACTGTAGGCTTATGTTCAATGATTTGGGAATAAAACAAACAATATATTGACTTCTAAAGCCAATTGTTGTATTGTCTAATCAATGTTTTTCTTACAATGTTTACTACAATGTTTCACAATAATGCAATTTCAACATGAATATCTGCAATTATTGTATTTATGAAAGGCCCAACACATTTATTTATACTTATTTGAATTATTATGTGTTTTAAACATTGAATTTTCTTTATTTGTGAGCTTTTCTCAGCAAATAATGGTTTTATGTGATTAATTGCGATTAATTAATCTCCATGTTGTGTAATTAATTTGATAAACATTTTATTCCATTGACAGCCCTATTTTAAGCTACACTATGTAAGATATCCTATAAAAATAATTTCTATTTTAGAGCTGTCGGGACCGATTTGCCGGGACATTGCATACTTATGTCAGTAATCCTTGCATGTTTCCGCAATGTCCGTAAATAAAGAAAAGGAGATCCAGCTAACAACTACAGCACGTTTATGTGTGCGGTGATAGGTGTGGTAGTAGTTTGAAGCTGAAAGCGACATTAACCATGGATCATTTCAAAAGGCAACCCTCTGGGTAATCACTTGTTTTCAAAATAAAGAGACCTCGAACCAAGAAGAGTCTGCAAGCAAAAAGGGAAAGCGAAAGAGCCTGTAATAATAAAACATGAAACAACATCGGCTTGGCTTTTCATAGCTGGCGACAACTCTGAGTTCTGAAAGGATTTAAAACTGACCCAGAGATGGAATATTTCTTCCTCGACAGATAAGATATTTTTTATTGGACAGATAGTTAGCCAATAATCTCTCTTAGCATGGTAGTTCGTTAAATAGCATTAGCCACTCTAATGGGGCATTTTATTATGGATTGTATTACTACAGTGCATTCAGTTTTATTTTCGAGGAAGGGCAGTAGAAAATTTAAAGCTTATGCTGTTGTGGCAGGGCGGAGGGCGGGGCCGGGTTGTGATCCTACACACCCAGTCCTGTATTAGGCTAATCAAGCCTCCGAGAGGGATAAAGGCCGATCGCGGAGGATGGTGCGGGAGAGAGAGATCGTTTACGGACATGTCCGTCATGTGTGTGTTTGTGTATTTTGTTTTAAGTTTATTATTAAACTATTATTTATTGTCAAGTCAGTTCTCGCCTCCTCCTTGCCCATCTAAATTCCTTGTTACAGCTGTTAACAATGCCAATCTCTAAACCAGTTACTACCTTCGTCTTTTTGCCTGCTAGCTAAGTTATAATAGTTTCCACCATTAGACCTTATCTGATATGACTAGCAATCATTATGTCTAATGTCAGTGTTGCCTAACTTTTGTAACGTTAGTTATTTTAAAACAAAAACAATAGTTGAAGATATGCTTCTTACCTGCTCATAAGATATATTTTTCGGAAATCCATCTTTTTCTTTCTTTCGTTATTTATTCATTATATTTTTTGAGGGGAGGGGGCAAGATTTGATATCATTAGTGACATTCGCTCTATTAAGATGATCACCTGTATCCATGGTTACACTGGCCATCAGATTCATTTATGCAGAATAGCCAAAGACCAACTCACATAATTACCAAAACAATGTTCCCCCGCAAGTAACTTGCAGTTTTATGCATCAACCGCTAGAGGGACAAAAGTTACATAGTGTAACTTTAAAATGCTTTCCCTTATTAAATGTCAACTGTAAGCAATTTTACATTTCGAAACATTGCTTTATAAGCTTGAGCAGCCTGACACATGCCAACAGCTGGCTCAACCAGTGATGAGAGTTTGCGGAGGGTCTACCTGATTGGAATCAAAAAAAATTTTATAGTTCTGTTGGGTGCTACTAGTGCTGCACAATTCACCTTTAAACAATTTAACACATTCATTCAAGTCATCAAAAACAACTGGAATTGAATTGTAGTGAAGGGACTTTCCTTTCATGGTAGCATCTAAGCTCTGACAAATATACCGGCTGTGAATCATGCAAAGCCTTCCAAAGAAGACAATCAATGCTTGAGAATCTAGAATGTACAGTATAGGAACAGGTGAAATAGCATCCTCATATTGCTACTGGAAAGCAATCAGGAGTGCTGTTAAGTTTTTTGCCAGCTTTGACAGTAATATTGCACTTCCTCCTCATCAGGAATAAGCCTCCTTGTTTCACCCAAGGTGATAATTGTGCATCAGGGATGCAGCTCATGATGTGAAGTGGGTATGCATACATGTGTTTGGAAGGTTGAGCTTAAACTATACTAAGATGGTATGCTGGTCTTAGCTGGTTAAAGATGGTCTTTGGCTTGTCAGCCAGCTATGTACTCATGCGTCAGACAAACTTTGGTTGTGTCACATCTCACCAGTTTTCAGCGTCTCTAGATAAAAACACTGTGTTTTTAGGATGCTGTCAATTTTAGGATGTTTTCAAATTAAATGCAGTTTGAGACTTTGAAAAATGCCTCTCGAGATCCCTGCATTTTGTTGTGCTCGGTCCAGCTGTATTTGAGAGCAAGAATGCATCATCTGTGGAAGACTGTGCTGGCTGCTCTTGCTGGTTTGACGAAGTGTGTTGGCTGTGCAGCTGGTTGTGCTGACTACCTCCTACTGCTACAGATTTGCAAAGACATTGATGTGGTACATCGATTTTGAATTGCTCCAATTGTAGGACATTCCATAATACAGAATTTATGTACAGGCCGAGGGTATGATTAATTGCATTATTTTTGTAACACGTTACTTTAATTAATCAAACTAAATTAACGTGTTAAATCAACAGCCCTAGAAGCAGTACCAAGAGCATTGACTGTACAGTGAAGATGTAGACTCCATCTGCTTGAGTGTTTATAGGTAAGGGAACATGTGCCAGTGTCCCACAGGAGTCTTCTCGAACACCCCCACTCTTGACTGGTCAAGTGGTTTGGTCTGTTAGCCAAGCTCCTGTAACGCAGCCTTTATGCACCCTGAAAAACATTCTGAACTCACCCAGCGGTCCACAAAACTGTTTGGTGCCAGACTCTAGGCCTGCAGTTTAACACATCTGCCAGCAGGAAACCATGCCAGATTAAGAGGAGAGCGGGCCATGTCTTGCTCTGTATCTAATCCAGCATGATCACATGGGATGTCGATAAGTTGCTGTCGAGTGATCCTGTACCCTGAAATTGACCCCATTCTGCCGAGTTTGCCATCTTCACTGACATTCGGCATCTTTCATCAGACATATTTGCATCAACTCCTTTACAAAAAATCTAGAGTCCTGGCAAAGTTGCTGCAAATTTGCCACTCATCATGTTCACATGCAAATGAGCTTGCCATTCCCGCAAATGTTTGCAGAAGTATTCAGCTCTTCACCAGTACCGGTGAAACTGCAGCGAACCATTGACGACAATGAAGAGCTTGAAGTTTAAAGAAAGTTTGTGACAACTCTTGATTTTTTGAAAGGGTTCAAATGTGTTTAACTTTTCCTGTGTTGCTTCTGCAGCCTCAGAGATGCAGGTTTGTGTCCCACGTGTAAATCAGGAGGTAATCGCATTTACATAATCAATAATAAGTTTAATTCGAAGGTTAAATTTTCCTTCTGAGATTAAATTTTTTCTCCACTAACAGTTACGTTTAGGTTTGTATTGTATAAAATATGCTATGCTTTTCACTGTGTTACATCATTTACAACTTTAAACAACTCACTTTTGGCGCCACTCTGTGGACATTTCACCCAGAAACTGGAGCTCATATGAGTCCATGCATTCAAAAACACTTCCCGCTTAGGCCATTGGGGGCAGTGTTTTTACACTTAGTTCACACTTAGATCAGGCTGTTTTACTGAATAAAATATGTTTTTCTGAATACTTATTTTCCCAATAAGTAAGCTGAAGAAGCTTTATTGTTTTTTTATGGCTAGAATAATTGAATTCTTACTAGGGATATAATAGATTATTTTAGTCACTCACAGACTGTTTTTAAGGGAATGACAGTGTGCTGTGTAAGCCAGAATAGACACAACTGAAGCTCAGCGGCACATTCCAGTGTACTCAGGGGTAACCTCTCTGGCTAGCTGGCTGATACAGTGCAGGGACCTGTGCTGGGGGAGAAAGTGACTTTCTTCGCCAGATTTTTACATGCGATAAGATGTTTTATCTGGAGGGGCTATACACTCCCTTAGGAATTATGTAATAGTCTGATTCTGTGGGGGTAAAGCCAATATTTATATACAGGAGCCCACAAAAAAGTATTTGAACACTTCGCACTTGGTTAAAAGTATAAATGCAATTGCGTTAGTAAACAAAATAGCTAATCAAGTGACATTTATTTTAAATAATAAAAGCACAACCACACTTTACAAGGAAAACATTTCTCAAAAAGATGTTTGCAATATTTTAAATCATAAAGCAATTGATATACAGTAATTTTCAAATGAAGGGCTCTTTCTAGTTGACAAACTCTGAACCTGTAACATGACCGTAGTTAATGAATGTGACGAACTGCACCTGTGGTTACGCTGTTAGGACACCTGGGCGAACCAGAGGAGAACTTCATACTAACAATTAAACTGGTCAAAAGTTACAGCAAATATTGGCAACAAAAATAAAGGTAAGATAAAAAAAAAAAAAAGTCAAGTTATAAAAGGTCTAGCATCATTTGTCTGCAGATACCAGTTTATTTGATATTTTATTATCTAATATCAATGAAATTCATATAATAGAATTTTACTTAAGTGTCCAAGTGCTCCTTTTAAGGCCAACTGTATGTCTTTGTAATAAATAAATGTGTGTGTGTATATATATATATATATATATATATATATATATATATATATATATATATATATATCATTTTATTTCTGCATTTGCCAAATAAGGAGAGTGAGTTTCTGAAGCAGTATGAGCAGTATGCAGTAATAGTGAGTGTCTCCAGTCTCATTACCAGCAGTGTTGAGTAAATTAAATTCATAATATTTCATGGTGATATTGAGATCTTTGTGCCTTAGTATCTTGTAACAGTGATATTATCAGTGGATAAACTTTAGAGTGAGATAACTGCCTTGCTGGCACCACTATCTCCCAAAAGCCAAAGTGTCCAGCATGTGCAGTTGTCCCTAAAAATGTAGATCCCTGTTTGATTCACTCTCCTCTTACCACATGTTAATGGACAGCTGCTGTGCAAAAACAGGAGGGGGATGAAATCCATTCATCCCAGGGGAGGCCACAGGAGGCTATCGCCCATGCCAGAGCTTGACACTATACCAGCTTAATGTTCTCACCAGAGTTTTCCTAGCATTGCATCAGTGCACTGGAAGGTGTGCAACCTGCCACCAAAAATGTTTATTTTATTTTGGTTAAGTGGGACTAACTGGTGTGTTGAGTTGCACTTATTTAAGAGGTCCTTGCTGTTATTGATTATACTTAGGGTTAACAATTTTACCAAACCCCCAAACGAAAGTATTAAAGTAATAGTTCAAAGAAAAATTTAAATGCTGTCATAATAATTTACCCCTCATGTTGTTCCAAACCCGATGTTCTTTTTCATGAAAAACACAAAAGGTGATTTTTTAATGAATGACAAGGTATGTCTTTTCAGTACAACAGAAGTTGACTCCCCTTAAATGACTTAGTTTAAAGCTTAAGAAAGGACCAAAAAGTGTCATAAAAAGAGTCGTCAGTGCAGCTTAAAAAGAAGCCTTTTCATACATTATTCAAAAATACATACAAAATGCAATTTACACAAAAAATACTTAAATACTGTTAATACTCTAATAAGCTGAAAATATTTTTATATTTTTATCTGTGTATTAAAGGAAAAGTTGTCAAGTGGTGGGACTGTCCAGACATAGACAGTATTAAATCTCATCTAAAATTCTTGAAAAAAATTAATAAAATCAGCAGTGCAGAATCATCATTTGTTATTATTATTATTTTTTTTTAAAAAAAAAAGCAGTGAAACAATTTTGTTTTTAAATATTTGAAAATATTGATATATGCCAGTTGAGCTACAAATCAGTAATTTGGTGATGCACATATGCACATGTGCATATGAACATGCACATATCCATTTTTTATCATGTGAAATAAAATTAATTAAAAAAAATCACCAACAATAAAAATGTTAAACATAGAGGACTCCTTGAGACCCTCATGAATGTATAAAGTAAAAAATATATATATAAATAAATAAATAAAACTAAACAAACAACAACAACAAAAAAAAAACACTATATTTTGAAATATTTATAAAACAAAGGCAGATTTTTTTCCAAGTCATAGAAGTTACCCTGAGAAAACCTCTTGATATTCTTAACTCAAAAATTAATGGTATTTGTAATATATATATATATATATATACAAATTGGTCACAAAGATGACATTTTTATGATATATAATATATCATAGAAATGTCATCTTTGTGACCAATTTGGTTTAAAAGTCTAGAGCATTTTCTAAAATAAATAAATTGAATGACTGAAAATGTAGTGTGGTGTAAGCATCGAGTAGATGTTATTAAAATATCTTCCTTGCACCTTGAATACATGAAAAATTAAATGAAAAATATGAGTGTGTGTGTGTGTGTATACAGAATATATACACTACCGTTCAAAAGTTTTGAAACACTTACACATTCTTTATTATAATTTTTTTTTTCACATTTTAGAATTATAGTAAAATCATCAAAATTATGGAAGAACTGATGAAATTATGGGAATTATGTTGTGACTAAACAAAATCCAAAATAAATAAAAACTGTTATATTTCAGTATCTTCATAGTCACCCTTTGCCTAGAATTTGCAAACATGTACTCTTGACATTCTTCTTGAGGTATCACCCTGGGATGCTTTTTAAACATTATTGAAGGAGTTCCCGTCTATGTTGGGCACTTACTAGCTGCTTTTCTTTATTATTTGGTCCAAGTCATCCATTTCAATCAAATTTTTTAAAAGTTTTATCATTAAATAAATTAATATGATATCACAATTATATTTTTTTCTACAAAACTAATTTCAAACATTTAAGCATACACCTTCAGATCAAAAGATTTTTAAGATCATGAGAAACATTTCAGTCAAGTGTTTCAAAACTCTCTCTCTCTCTCTCTCTCTCTCTCTCTCTCTCTCTCTCTCTCTCTCTCTATATATATATATATATATATAGAGAGAGAGAGAGAGAGAGAGAGAGAGAGAGAGAGAGAGAGAGAGAGAGAGAGACATCAGCAGTTACAGAAAAACTCAAACCAGCCCGTCTGGCAACAACAATCATGACACAGTCTAAATCAATGAGATACATTTTCCCCCCCCCCCATTCTGATGGTTGATGTGAACATGAAGCTCCTGACCCATATCTGCATGAATTTATATATTACACTGCTGCCACGCGATTGGCTGATTGGATAATCGCAGGAATAAGTAATAAAATGTAAGGAAGGTATTTTAATACCTTTTACTTGATACTTACAACACATTACATTTTAAAATTCATTCAATTTATTTATTTATTTAATTGCAGAAAATTGTTTCAGCTATTGTCGTTTATGAAGGCACAAAAGGGAACAGGATCTTTACTTGGCAGGTTGCATACAGTGTTTTAATCCTCTCTTTGACAACACATTACCAGACATACAAACATGCTCTCTCTATCTGCCAGGCCACTGAGAGTAAGACATGGCCCTCTGGTATTGTGTGACAAGCCACCAACGCTTGAGTGTATGTTGTCTAAAATAGGATTAAGTCACTCTGAGGGTCATATGTCATTCAGACTAAAGAATTGCTTGCTTGCTAGGCAGGGATTAAAAATATCCTTTGAGGCCTGGACAATAAGGGCTGCCTTAGAGTTTCCCCCAAAAGGTCGGACATAATCACATTACTAGTATTAACATCGAAAGTGGATTTGAACTTGCGATGACAATAATCAGCGATGACAATAGTAGTTTAAATGAATTGTGCAATATATTCCAAGTCTTCCGAAGCCACGCGATATCTTTGTGTGAGAAGCGGAATAAAATGTAACTTGTTATTGACTGAAAATCTTGCTTTCTGTTATTGCTCTCAAATATCATAAACATGGGTTTTGTCTCCATCTTCTGATTGGCATCGCCTGCAGGTGGGTGTGTCTTTAAGACCAAGTCTATACAATCTAGGAAGGGTCCAATAGAATCGATGTAAAATCTTGAATTGCAAGGCGAATCTTTGCATCTCTTGATGCAGACTTAGAATCCTAGCCCACACCCCCTCCTCCAATACCAAGTTTAAATCTTTCTCCCATAATCTCTTAAAAGAAGTTGAAGCTCCGTCCCCCAGACTCTGAATTAGCAGGGAGTAATACACTGATGCCTCAAGACCTTTTCCAAAAGCAGTAATCACCACTACCAAAGTGTCTGCCACTTTAGGGGGGTGTATGTATGTTACTCCCAAAAATAGTACAGAGCAGGTGGCGCAACTGTAAATACCCAAAGAATTGAGATTTGGGAATCCCAAAATGTTGAACCAAATTTTCAAAGGAGCTCAACACCACTCTCTTACAGGTCACCGAGTGTATTAACCTCCCTCACAATCCACTCTGACCAGCAGAAAGGGGACTTATTATTAAATAATTTGGGGTTCAGCCATATGCTTGAGGCAACATTTAAATAAATGTCCGAGTTAAGCCCCCCTGTGGCTGAAGCTGGAAGTGTTGTTAAGTGCATAGGCATGTGTGAGCTCCAGTTTCCAGGTACAATGTCCACAGAGGTGCACCAAAAACGAGTTGTACTTTTAGTTGCAAATAATGTAATACAGTCAACAGAAATGCATATTTATTGAACCCTACTCTCTAACCCAAACACTGATCCTAAACCTAATCGTCAGCGGAGGAAAATTTTAATTTTACAGCAAACATGCAATCTCTGAATCACACTGACTTCTGTTTATGTGAACATGTTTACTTCCTGGTACTCACAGGACCAGAACCCACGTCACCTGACGAACCATCAGTAACACAAGAGGGAAATGTGTGCACACTTGAATTGATGCAAAAATCTCTGATTGAAGATTTTCCTTGTCATTAATTCATCTGAATGGGGTTTATTTCAGGTTACATTAACTTTCAGAAGCACCATGATGATTTGCCGTTTAGTCATATTTTTTTTGACATGAGGACTGAGCTAGTTTATGCCTGGTGGTTACACCAACATGCCAACATCCCATGCTGGGGACAAGCCTCTAAAAAAACAACATAATTTATGCTGGTGACCAGCAGTGCTAGTCTTTTCAACAGGGGTTTTATTAATTTATTCATTAAAATGTTTTATTCCCTGTTCAATGTTCTATTGAAAAGAGTATTTAGGACATTCTGCTAAATAACATATGTTGTGTTCAATGGAAAAAGAAAAATCATGATTTTCAAACCAATTGAGGGTGAGTAGATGATGACGGAATTTTTAGTTTTGGATTATCAATCACTTAAAGAAATAATTCACCCAATCATTTACTCACCCTCATGCCATCCCAGATGTGTATGACTTTCTTCCATCTGCTGAACACAAATTAAGATTTTTAGAAAAATATCTGTCCTCACAATGCAAGTGAATGGTGATCAGCGGCAAAAATCACATAAAGGATAGATAGAAGTAATCCGTAAGACTTCAGTGGGTAATTCATGTCTTCAGATGCGATAAAATAGGTAAAGGCGAGAATTATTTTTTTTTACTCTAAATATTCACTTTTACTTCTGAAAGTCACATGTGGTGCCTGTTTAGTTTCACTTTCACATCTGAGAGTAAAAGTTAGAGAGGAGATTTAGAGTAAAAAAGGACTCACCCACACCTGTCATATTGCTACAGAATATATGGATTTAAACACTGTAGTCTTATGGATTTTTATGTTTCCTAAATGAAAAATTTCTTCTAAAAATGTTTGTGTTCTACAGAAGAAAGAACATCACACACATCTGGGATAGCATGAGGGTGAGTAAATGATAAGATAATTTTCATTTTGGGTAAACTATCCCTTTAAATACTAATAACAGCAATTGTACTAACACCATTATTATTATTATTGTCTTTTAGGAGTCTGGGGATTTTACTTTCTGTAGTAAGAATTCAATCATTCCACATTTTCTTGACTATTAGTTGGAAAAGCAAAATTCTGCTGTGGGTTTCTGCCTCAAGTGAAAGGGTTCAGTTCCAGGATCCTAGACCTGAATGTAACTCTAAATGTCCTCTGAAACACCCAGCAACAGAAGTTGTTTGTCTCAAAGGTTCTGTGTGAAAGTCTGAACTCAGCCTGAACCAGATCAAATTGAAAAACAGTTTTAATCTGAACTCTTTAGCCACAAAAACACAGATTTCATCAATGTTTTTATTTTCCTCAGTGGATCCCTGTCACTGACCCACATACGTTTATTTGCTAAGCTGATTTGTGGAAACAGGAATACATTCCTTCCAGACATCAATATTTGCTTTTGATTATCCCCTGTTTGATAGCTGGAGAAAGAGTGACGTATGAAGTCAACAGAGAAATGAACAGGGTGAAGTGCATCAGGGAAAAAGAAAAGCTCACCTCGCCGCTGTTACAGCATTTATGTGAATGAGAGGGGAATCTCAGATGATTGCCTTGCATACAGGTGTCTATATGTTCTTTGTGACACAATTAAGAATGTGGTGTTCCTATAGCTCAGCTTATAAAGCATGGCGCTAGCAACACCAAGATCATGGGTTTGATTCCCCAGAGAACACATAAATTGACACAATATCTTGAATAAGTCATGAGTAAGTCGCTTTGGATGAAAGTTTCTGCCTAAATGTAATGACATGTAGCTGTCGTGACTGTAGCACCTGATGTAGCTGAGATAGGACAGATCTTGAACTCTGACCTAAAATGCATGAATATCCTGCATTCAGAAAAGCTAATTAGAGTTTTCACTGGTGGACTTTTCCCTGTATATACAAATCAAATAAGTGTGGGCAATGGCAATCGTGGTGTCTGACCTCACACTAGATTAGCATTGAACTATGCATTTATTCTATTTATGTATATTCTTACAGGTGTATACTCTGTCTATGTGTGTTCCCTGTGAATCAAACCTGTGACATTGACATTTCTAGTACCATTCTATGCCAGTTGAGCTAAAGGAACTGCCTTCATGGTAAAAGATTTAGAAGGGAAGCAATATTATATTAGATTATGTTATATTTTCTGAAGAAAATGCGTTTGGTGTTTGCCCATGCAAAACTTGCCGCCATGATGCTAGGGTGCTGTGAGTAGTATGGTGAGAATCGTGTTTGTGTGTGTGTGTGTTTGTGTGTGTGTGCTGGTGCAGCATGATGTGTGAGTGAGAAGAAGAGAAGCAGCTGTGCAGGGTGAAAGTAGAGCTCAAAGCTGTGAGCAACTGTTCTGCTCTTTATTTTTATACATCGACTCTGGACTGTAGCTGTTCCATTACAGCTGGGACATGTCTCCAGGGATCAGAGAACAAGACAAAGGCATGCCAAATCAAACTTTTCACAAATTTGATGTGGTTATTTACAAATTGCATACAAATAAAGAAAAGTTAAAAAAGGGGAGACCAGGGTGGGTCTAGTTATTTTGTTACTAATATCACAAAAGTATAACATCTATATGTTCACCAGCTTGACCCACACTAATCGATCTGTTACGGCATTTGAAGGTTGTAATCTGTTAAGATAAAGACAACTTTTAATTTGATCTACATGTATGTCAAAACAAAAATTAATCCCATGAGCTAAAAATTATATAGAAATAAGACAGAGAAATAAGATTTTGGTGTTGGGTAGCACATTGGTTTTTGAGTTGGTTCACACATTGGGTAAAAAAGTATACAAAAAAAGAATAGGTAGCAATTTATATCCATCTAACACACAAATGAACTTAAAACCTCTATGTACATACATATATATAACATACAGTGTGTAATATGTAAAATAATGTATAGTAATTATAATTAATATTTGTATTATTACATATGCATGCATTTCAAGCCATGCCAATGTAACAATTAGGTTCTTTCATTTATGTGATTGAAAATGTTTTACATTTATAGGCCTAGAAATTAATATAAGTAAAGATTTAAAAATGAATTTCAAAGTATAAATTAATCATATTTATGTCATTATATTAATTATATGATCACATCTTATATTAATGATTTACGGCTTACATGTGTAGAGTTTGAATCATGGCTTTTTTTTCCCTTTTTGGTGCTTCTACAGTGTTCACCCAAAAAAGAAATTTCTCTCATAATTTACTCATCCTCATGCCATGCAAAATGTGTATGACTTAAGTCTTTTTTTATTCCAAATCTCCATTTTCACTTTCACTTTTACATCTTAAAGTCACATGTGGTGCCTATTAACTTTTACTGTCAAATGAAACTAAACAGGTACCACATGTGACTTTCAGCTGTAAAAGTAAAAGTGGAGATTTCGAGTAAAAAAGGATTTTGATCTGGTTGATCTGAATATTGATCTGTTTATCACCCACACTGATTAGATTGCTTCTGAAGATCTGGATTCAAACACAAGTCATATGAATTTCTTTTATGTTTACTTTATGTGATTTTCCTTTCGCTTGCATTATATGGACCTACAGAGCTGAGATATTCTTCTATTAATTTTCATTTGTGTTCTGCAGAAGAAAGAAACATTTGGGATGGCGTGAGGGTGAGTAAATAATGAGGGAATTTTCAACTATCCCTTTAATACTGTGCCAACCAACCTCAATATGCACAAAATCTTTAATAAGCTAATTATTCATTAATAAAAGTCAATAAATATATGGTAAAACTGAATGAGTGTTTCCCCCCCTAAGAACTTGAAAAGTGTGCCAACAAACCCATTTGTGCTCTGTGTGATGTTAAAGAAAATTGTTTGACAGTCATCTGTCATGAATTTTCTTGCAGTTTCATTGCGCCATTCTAAACTTTCTCATCTGGAACATTTTTTAAACACAATTATTTAGTGTTGCTTGCCAAGGCCAGCATTACTTTTACTATTGGTGAATGATAAAAGAGGTGAAAATCCGAAATTAGGTTTTGGATGCTGAAGGGACCTGGGCCATATCTAGGAAATGGACCAGAATATCATAGAGATCTGGGGGTGCAGGGCTCTTTTGACATTAGCCAGTACACTACCACCAAGCAACCACACAGTTGCGCCCTGGAAACCACTAAACAAAATCATAGTAACTGCATCGCAACATGCTGAAAACCACTTAGAACACCCCAGCAACTGCCTAGCAATGCCCTAGTAACCACTCAAAAATTGTGGCGCCGATTTTTACACAGACCAACACCACTTTATATGATTTTCAATTATTTTTGGTGCTGCTACTGGCACATCAGTTACATACTTCAAAGGGAAGTTTATGGCCTTTCCTATTGGAAAACACTGGATGGTTGCATCTTGTGCACTCTTTATCCTGGGAGTGTAAGATGCCGGGTAGTCCCTGTGGAGGGAGCAGAGCCATAACTGGCATTCTGGTGGCTTATCATTGGAGATCAGGGACAGAGATGAATCGGCTGGCCTCACAGGCTGGAGGTCAGCTGATAAACAGAAGCCAAAGAGCAGCGGGCCTCTCTAATGAAGATACCTGACATGACAGACAAGCTAGAGCAAAAGCATGAGGGGAGGATGATAGAGAGTTATACTGTATGCTAATTAATGTCACTGTGGCGAAAGTATTAGGCCCATGCTCTGCCTGGCATGCCGTCTCATTGCCAATGTCCATTTCGACTCCATCTCATGTGAGCTTGTTGTTCTTTACACGCACGCACACACACACACACACACACACAAATACTGTATACAATTGTATATATACACCGATCAGCCACAACATTAAAACCACCTGCCTAATATTCTGTAGATTTTTCTCGTGCCACCAAAACAACGCCAACCTAGTGTCTGAGTGTCTTGTGACAGGGACATGAGGTCATGAACAGGATGCAATGTGACAGAAGCAGGTGCTGCAGGCGCCAGGTCTGATCGTGGGCAGCCTCCTGACATCGCCGCCACTCACTTTAAACTCTGCCTTAAGCATGCAACAGGGAAATGGAGAGCACTTCACACAGAAGCATGTTACTCAGAGAGTCAGCACACTTCGCTTCACTTACACATGGACAGGTGCTCTGAGGGACAGCAAGCTCTGTTCTAATCCAAGCGCCTGCCCCAATGGCTGGGAGTACAGGGATGCTAATGACTCACTTTATGTTCTCACTGTATCTATCCAAATCAAACGAAGGCCTGGCACTCACGCGTGACTTTTTATATGCAATACTTGTCAGGTCAGTGTAATGGAACAGTCAGTCAAACGACTGACTATGTTTTATGACCTGTGAGGCTTACATTTATGATAACAATCATCTATAGTTTTGGATCTGGCCAAGATGGCGACCTCTGCTGTTTATTGTGTGTTTGAAGAATTTGGACACTTAAAGGTACAGTTCAGTTTTAGGTCACGATAATATGGCGTATGAATAGTATGTCACCATTCACTTGCATTGTTTGTACCCACAGAGGTGATATATTCTTCAAAAATATCTTCATTTGTGTTCAGCAGATGTAAGAAAGTCATACACATCTGGGATGGCCTGAGGGTGAGTAAATGATGAGAGAATTTTCATTTTTGGGTGAACCACTCATCATTCAACTCATCCCAATATCATTTTAGTGGATGCATGAAGTCAGTTCCCCTAAAGCAAGTGTCCAAATACTGTTTTTGTCTTATCAAAAAGATTATTTAAAACCTATCAAACATCTTTTGTTAAATGTTTTGCTTGAAAAGTGTGTTTGTGCTATTTGTATTTTAAAAAAAAAGAAATACTACTTAATTTATACATTTAATCGAATGCCATTCACATATTTTCTTTAAAATGTGATTTCTGTATCCAACTACATTTTCGGGCCACTGAATTTGAAAGGCATTATAAAAATATATTTAAAGTTTAAGCAAGCAACAAGGTTTCTCCATGTACAATAGTCATGTCTTTATTGCATAAACCGTTCACAGAAATGGTGAGGATTTACATTCTTCATATGAAATAACATTTATACAAAAAACACACTATACAAAAATGTTTCATCTAATTCTAGAAACTATAAGCCTATACATTTATGCACAAATACAATACTGCAAATGAAAGGGATAGTTTACCAAAAAAAATTTATTCTCTCATTTACTCACCTTCAAAGATGTGTATGACTTTATTTATTCCCCAATAACCTTTTCCATGTCTTCAGAAGTGATATGATAGGTGTGGGTGAGAAACAGATCAATATTTAGGTCCTTTTTTACTATAAATTCTCCTCCCTGCCCAGTATATGGCAATATGAATGTGCACAAAGAATGTGAATCGTCAAAAACAAAAGAAGAAGAAAGTGAAAGTGGAGATTGAGAGTAAAAAATTACTTAAATATTGATCTGTTTCTCACCCACACCAATCATATCACTTCTGAAGATAAAGATTTAACCACTGGAGTCATATGGATTACTTTTATGCTGCCTTTGTACTTTTTGGAGCTTAACATTTCTGGCACCCATTCACTTGCATTGTAAGGACCTACAGAGCTGAAATATTCTTCTAAAAATCATCATTTGTGTTCTGAAGAAGAAAAGGTCACACACATCTGGGATGGCATGAGGGTGAGTAAATATTGAGAGAATTTTAATTTTTGGGTGAACTATCCCTTTAAGTGATCAATCGATCCTTAACAGAAGCAGCATTTTAATATAAGGTCCAAGTGTAATGTCCCTATGCAAAGGACTCAGAGGTGTTGTTGAGGTCTCGAGGTAATGTCTCTCTTGCCTCCTGCATGCGTTTACGGGCCCTCTGGAATGCTTCTGAAATCACAAACACTCAAAATCATTAAAGAAAATGTTTACATCTGAAGTATTGTTCATCTGTTATTCGGTCAATAGCAAGGTGTTATTAAGCAATCGATAGCCATAGCAACAAGATTTTTTAACTTTCTGAAGAACATGTGAGTGGTGCTTGCCAGTGTAACAGTCATGCCACCATGATGCTAGGATGTTCTCTGGGTTTTTACCAGGGTGTTGCAATGCATTTACTTGTATATTTTGGGTGATGGTTATGCTAGGTGGTTACTTATTGGCCCTGGTCAAAAGAGCACACCATCAAGTCTCTTTGATATTTAGGTCCCAAGATATGACCTGGGTCCCTAATTCTATGAACAGTAATTATATTGGATAGTTTTCACCTGTCCTACCATCCACCTGGTGACAATTGTAAAAGTATGTTGCTCAAAAGTGCGGGATGAGTTATGAACCAAAGTTGAATACTCAGGGTTAGGGGTTTGTTCTAAATATGAGCAGTGATACTAAGTAATGGGAATCAAAAGCAATAAAGGACCTAACTGAAGTCAATATGACATTTCTTACCTAGAACATTAAAGACAGACCCCTGCTGACTGTGGCCGCCCAGTTGATCCAGAACAGTCTGTCTCCTTCTCTTCAGGGTGTTGGCATCAATAAAAGCCCTAAATACAGTAAAGCAAGCTCTAACAGTCTCAAAGGGGTAAAACAATACTGCTACAATCTCAGCAAAAATAAACGATTAATTGATTCTGTTGGCCAACCTGGCATGTTGTATGCAGTTAAGAGTAAAGGTCACACTTCCAGTAGTCTGGGTGCGAAAGCCATAGCGACTCAATCGCTCTCCCTGGAGATAGAAAGTGCTTTTACAAATAAAATCAACATTAAATTGTTCACTTGAATAAATGGACTTATTAATACAAATCCTCACAGCAATACATTATTAATGAGTCACCTTAAAAGTGCCAGGTATCCTGACATAACTGATGTCCTCGAGTTCAGGTGCTCCTCCGATAAAGAATCGTCTCAATTCAGCAACCGTGCCAGACTGTAGGGGCCTCCATGTGGGACAAGTCATTTTGTGACATCCTGAGATCACAACAAAGAGATGACTTAAGAAGCTGATACAAACATACTTGCAGAAAAAGAAAAGAAACAATTATCCTGGTATCTACATGTTTTGCAGTTCATTATGTAAATGATGAATCTTCAATGGAATCATATGTGACAAAAGTTTAATATATGTGTTAATTCATATGTGTTTAATAAAGAGGTAATATACTACCAGTATAAAACATTTTCAAATCAACAGGGTCCAAAACTTTGAACCTCCTTAAAGCACAAAGGCAGCATAAAGTAACCCATAAAACTCCAATGGTTAAATCCATGTCTTCAGAAGCGATTTGAAAGGTGTGTGAGAAACAGATCAATATGTAAGTACTGATGTTGATGTGCAGTTAGTCGAGTTATATCAATTAAATTGGTTTTATTAAGCGTAAATGTACAGTATGTTCCTGTATGATGCTGTCACTGTAATTGAGACCCCGATTTTGTTTTGGCCAAATAACATTTCCTGCATGCAAACTAAAGCGTCAAATGTCGTTTATGGTCCCAATATAACGGGTTGTCCTACCTGGTGTTGAGGGAATGACCAGGAACCCATAGCCCTCGGTTCTGTACCGCTGCCAGAAATCCAGGGAGAGAACTTTGAAATACAGCACTGGCCACTGATTTAATGATCCTGCAGAGAACATTGATTTAGCAGCCATGAATGATTTATCACTGTAGTTGAATTAATAGTGTTAGTTCATTTTCTTATCATCAAGAGGTTGATGACAATGTGATACACTGATTTAAGTTACAGAAGCAATCAAATGTCTCACCATCAGACTCATCTTCTTTTCTAAAGAAGGATTCAAAGCTGAATGGATAGGAGAAGAAGGCTACATCCTCCTATAAACCAGAGAATATTACAGCTTTCCACAGCTCCGTGAATACAAAGTTAGTTGATAAGGCAACTAATATTATGTCTTACCTTCCCCAGACTGCGCGTGCGACAGGTCTGAGTAACACCAGACAGACACTGAAAGGGAACACCAGACCAACCTAAAGAACATATAAAGAGCATGAGGAACTCACAGAAAATACACAAAATGGAGTAATACAGTGGCCTCCAAAACTATTTGGCACTTAAGCCACACTATCTAATATATACACATTTCATTACATTAGATATAATTTCATCCACTTTTCCTTTACTTTAAACAAAATGGTCATTTCTAGTAGAACCCTTAAAGAAATAGTTCACCCAAAAATGAAAGTTCACTCATCATTTACTCACTCTCATGCCATCACAGATTTGTATGACTTTCTTTCTTTTGCTGAACACAAATGAAGATTTTTAGAAGAATGTTCCAGCTCTGTAGGTCCTCGCAATGCAAGTTAATGGTGGCCAGAACTTTGAAGCTAGAAAAGCACATAAAGGCAGCATAAAAGTAATCCATATGACTCCAGTGGTCAAATCCATATCTTCAGAATCAAAATTATAGCTGTGGGTGAGAAGAAAGTCAATATTTAAGTCATTATTTACTATAAATCAAAGGTAGACCAGCCCCAACCAGTAGGTTGCTGAATGTGAAAGTCACTTCTACACCAGAATGTAAAAGTGAAAATGTAGATTTATAATTAAAAAGGTATTAAATATTGATCTGTTTCTCACCCACACCTATCATATAACTTCAGAAGACATGAATTTAACCACTGGAGTAGTATGAATTACTTTTATTATGACTTTATTTTAATTTTGGACTTCAGAGTTCTGACATTGTATTCACTTGTATTGTATGGACCAATAGAGCTGAAATCTTAGTTTGTGTTCTGTAGACGATAGAAAGTAATACACATCTGGGATGGCATGAGGGTGAGTAAATGATGAGAGAATTAAAATTTTTGGGTGAACTATCCCTTTAAATGAATGCTGACTTACTATTTGGTAAATCCAGAAAGAAGTGGACATAAAGATTGTCATACTCATAACCTTGCGCAGAAACTGAAACAAGAAAATCAGATCAGATGAATTACTTTTGAGACTCAGTTTTGGGAAAATTTTTAAACATATTCCAAACTCTGTACTATTCAAGTATGAAAATAAACTTCTGATGTTATACAGTCTTGTTCCAGTAAATAATATATAGGTCCATTTTAAATTCATGATCCAAACCCCCTGCATCCATATTTACTAGACTGATTAGGACAGTAATAATACCCACCAATCTCTCCATTTACAATCAGGCGAAGTATCCCTGGAGGCGGCTGAAGGAAGTGATCGAACAATCAGAATGAAAGGATTACATGCATGGTTTTTTGTTAATACTATGACAGAATGAATTTGGATGGGAATTATTATTCTTACCATCTCAAAGTCTTGGCCAACCAGGCTGTTAAGGTAATCTTTGTGACGTGTGTACAGCTACAATGAAGAAAGAAAGTTTTACAATGATGACTGCACTAAACAGAGGAACAGCAATTCACCAATGAGCCCTTGTGCAAGGCAATGAACCCCATTTTGCTCTGGGCCAATGTCCATAAAAAACACAGTGCAAGTCAATTAATTTGAAGGGTAAGTATTTGTTAAAAAAATTATGAGAGTTCACCTAAAAATGAACATTCCATCATTTACTCAAGCCCATATCTGTGGACACAAAAGGAAAAGTTCAGCAGAATGTCAAAGTTGCTATTTTCCGTACACCAAAAATCACGTTTCTTTGTATGAAAAAGAGCATCATGGACATTCTTCTAAATGTATTCTTTTGTGTTCCACAGATGGAAGAAAGTCAAATGGATCTGGAGGAAAATGAGGTTGAGTAAATGTTGACAGTTTTCATTTTTACGCGAACTATCCCTTGAATTATCTAGTCAGAGAGCCAAACCACCGATCAAACACATGGATGCTGGTGAACTGATTCTCAGGGACATACATCTCTGTACATGTGCTGCTCTCTCTCTTTCTCCTCTGTATGAATGTTTGCTGAGGCGTTCTCCACATAGAGTCTCCACACTTCTCTCTTCTCCCCCTCCGTCTCCACCCTGTCTCAAATACAGTCAAATATACCTTCTAAAATCTTTAATCTTAAATCTAAAGAAGTTGAAGCAGCGGGTCTTGCCTGTAAGCTCCTCTGTTGCTGTTAAAATCTGGTTTTATTATGATTACTCCATTACTGTCTGCTCTTACGGTGCATAACACATACTCGTTCTCTTTCAGACCCAACCTGTAAGACACAGAGGGGCTCAGTCAGATGATGGCTCAGATGTCTCATGGGGTTGATTCACATTTAAAGATGCACTCAGTGATTTTTTTGTGCCGCCATGTTGAGTACAATGGCATTGGTGACTGAGAACTTTTGTTCTTGCATGACACTGCATCTACACCACTTGGTGTCAGTGCACCATAAAAAGCAAAACTTGTACTAGGTGCACCTTTAACAAGGGCCCTGATTATTTCAGTCTGATCTTATACAGCGTAAACACTATTGTCACACTTACTTCCCTGAAGGCCCAAGGTCTCCCATGATGTACATAGTCTGCACTGGTGTGTTGATGGTGTGACTGTTCTTTATGAACTCCTCTGAAGGCTCCCACATGATTAAACGGGACTTGGGAACATTGGACTCTCTGTTGAAAATAATAAAAAATGACACATCTCCTAAACAATAAAAAACAACAGCACTGTTAATCAGCACCTTTGTCATGTTTTCCAGTAAACATATTTAAGCTATCAAGATACATTTACCTGAGAAGTAAAAAACATGATTTTTGCATTTAATTTACATGTAATTTTTTTATTTAATTACAGTGGACAAGCTGCTTTTACTGCATGTACACTTACACAGGACGTCTCTCTTGCCTCCTGTGTCTAACATTGGCCATGCGTTCTGCTAAAAAGGTTGGCGTGGACTGAGCTGGGATCAGAAGACTCTGAGCTTGCTGTTAACACAATCACAATATTAGAGAGTAGAAAAACAGCAGAAACTTTATTAGAGATCGGCCAATATTGTTTTTTAATGACTGATACAATACTGAATACTTTTGTTTTTAAGTGTCCGATAATTGATATGCATTATTGATTTTTAAATCTTATTTATTTATAACTTTAGGTACATTAACAACTTAATAATTTATCACTAAACGCTGGTGAACTGCTTTACAAAACTACTAATAATATTGAATTAATTTGACTAGTTTTAGTTGCAGTATTCAATTGTTTAAAGCCCCTCACTTTATAAATATATAACATGTAAAGTTTTTTGTCTCTAACTAAATATCGGTCAAACAGATTATTGGTCGATCTTTATATATACCGTATATAAACAACATATGATGTATGTCTATATTATTATACAAAATATTGTATGTACTGTCTAAATATTGTGTAAGTAACAAAAGTAAACACAGAAAGCTAATTTTAGGTTAGTAAAAAGCAGTCTAGTCCTATTGTATAATGATTGACGGATCAACACAAGCAAGTGAAGTGGTCAAATTGCAAATTGCAAAAAAATAAAAAATAAAATCTGTTTTCAACATAATATTTTAATTTTTTTTTAAGTTTCAATCTACTTTTGACCATACACAGCACCATAAAATGCACATTTATGGCGCGGCATGCTAAAACGTGACAACCAAATTGAGTATATTGTAAAATTATATTTATGTGGGTGCCTTTCTCTTTCAAAAATGTATATATGTGATTAATTGCAGTTAGTTTGATTCATTAATTTCCACATTACATAATTTATTACAATAAAAAATAAGTGATTGAATCCCCTAGTACTAAGTAAATGTTTGCTGCATCGGAAACTAGTGTACCAGGATGATGAAGAAATATACAGTATATTCTATTGAATGAAATTAAATGCTGTTTTTTGATGACACAATGGACATTTTCAAAACTGCATTTTTGTGCCCCTGAAGGGCACTTCAGGAAAGGGATGACACTAGAAAGGGTTGTTCCAAATAAAATAGTATTTTTTTTCACAAAAGGCCCTTATACAAGACTTTTAGTGAAGGGTATATTCAAACTGGTAGTGCCACGTTCTCATCAGAGTACCCACATCAATGTGCTCAATTTCCAATTTAGGATACAGAAAAGCTATTTAAAAGTTTAAACAAAACATTTACTCACCCTCATGCCCAGATGTGACTTTCTTTCTTCTGCTGAACACAAATGAAGATTTTTACAAGAATAGCTCAGTTCTGTAGGTCCTCACAATGCATGTGCAGTGTTCCCCATAGGATTTTGTGAGACTGTGGTGGGTGGACCTTGAACCCTCTAGGGGGCTTTGGAGGCATGCTCCTCCGTAATAAAATTTTGTACATTTTAAAGTTAAATGCATCAATCTGGTGCAGTCTGAGAGCACAATTAAGAGGCTAGATCTCTGAAGAACTTTGTGCTCTTGTAAACAATTTTGCTCTTTAGTAGTAATTTAATCATAAACACATTGGTAGTATAGATATGAATTGTGATGACACGGCAAAAAAGTCAAGAGTTAAGAGTTTAACGCATTTCACAAATGGTCAAAATACAAAATTGACTAGAGCATACATTTGATCGAGGGCTCGACATTAAGCATTGTCACGTGCTTGTCCTCCGGACAAGTAAATTGGTCATTCACTTGTCAGAGTAAAAAAGTTACTTGTCCGGAGAGAAAAAAGGACATGTATGTTGTAAATTTTTTTGAAAATCATGACCGATGGCCAACCTAATAGTGTACCTATGCAATCAACTAAATTCTCTGCGACAGAAATGTAAACTGCACTGGGTAGGGGAGGAGGCTATTGTCATATGGTAATTATTGTCATATGGTAATTATTGTCATATGGTAATTATTGTCGTATGGTAGTCAAATTAAGAAAAGTCTCTATCGCATTAACAGCAGGGATGCTCATAGTTCAGTGGAATGAGATATACTTTTTCATCATGTAATTGCAACAAGATCTATATGATTAATATATTCTATACATTATCACGCTACCAAAATTTGTCTGTAGTGTAATTTTATGATTATTATTATTATATAATAATGACAATTATTCAAGGAGACATTCAGAATAAAATGCAACAGAAAACTACAACTTGTCTTCACTGTATGACAATATTACATTACTACTTTTTAAAGGTACTTAAGTTACCCAGTCAAGAGCAGTGAGTGGTTTTCTCATTTTCTGGTAATGGTTGTTTAATTATTGTAATGACACACTAGACGGCAGCAGGTCTATTAGCTTACATTTATACTTACAAGTCCGGCATTTTAATATAAATGAGCTTTTTTTCTGTTTACGTTCACTTTAGACATCACTCTCTGTGTTTGCATGAATACCTCACCAAGACGGGCATTTTGGCAGAAGTTTGAAATGTATTTTGAACACGCATATGTTCAGCACACACACATACAGCACTTGTCAATCAAACAGGGCGCAGCTGTTACTAGATCACTAGCAAATTATAAAATTATGTGCTCTTGACTGCTTTAACAGCAGAATAAGAAAATGTACTTTCTAATAAGTGACACAGGCCTAGGCTATCACAAATATAGCTGGTTATTTTTTTGTTATTGACGTTTTAATCATTCTGCTTGTCCGGTCAGGCAAGTAACATTTTCTTTCACTCGCCCCTTCAAAAATCCACTTGTCCCAGACAAGCATTAATGTTGAGCCCTGTGAGCAATTACAGAAATTAAGCAAAAGTGGTTACCTGTGTTGAACTTGCTCCTCAGATGCTGAAAATAGTTACGTTGTCAGTGCCACTGGTAATAATGTTACCGTTAGATAATTAGTTCCAGTGTGTGTGTGCGAGCATGTGCATGTGGGGAGTATGCTTACATTTTTAGAGATCTTTTATGTTATTATGAGAAGGGTAAAAATATTTTCAGTTCATTATGTTCATTCACTTGCATTGAATATACCTGAGCTGAGATATTTTTCTAAAAATCTTTATTTGTGTTCTTCATAGAAAAGAAAGTCATACACATAAGGGATTGCATGAGGGTGGGTAAATGATGGGAGAATTAAAATTTTTGGGTGCACTATTTCTTTTAAAGAATAAATGGTAGAAGCATCCAACCTCTTCCCATTTGGCGAAGCGATCAAAGTCTGTGTAGGTGAAAATACGCTGGTTTAGCCTCCCTTTAGATCTTTCCATAGCCAATATGTCAGTGTGATACTGATGCTCCAGTGGCGTTTGACAGTTTGACTTGGTCTGGTAAAGATCCACTTCATACTGTAAATAGGTGACAAGCAGAATTCATCAGATGTACCACAAACTTAGTTATCTCTCACAGCATTTAGTGCCCTCATGCTAGTCACCTACCTGACTGAATAACTTCTCTTGCCAACTGACCACTAGCTCCTCCTCATCAGTGGCTGCTGCAACAGACAGAGAGAGAGAGTCCATAATAAACAATATAATTACAGTGCTTTCTCGCCACTTTCTATCTGTGTGTTTTACATACTGGAGGCTGAGGGTGTCTGTGAGCTGAAGGTCTCCAGCTCTATAGCTCCTCTCTCCTGCTGAGACAACACTTGCTGATGGAGGTGTTGAGACAGAGCAGCTGTGGAGGTCATGCGCTGTATGCGGACTCTGAGACAGAAACAAAGTACTAACATACAGTATCAACAAGTACTATGCTTTTACCATGGTGTTTTGACATGTACCATAGGAATACCATGTTGTTGTTGTTTTTACATATACCACAGTACTCCCATGATACTTCAACGTTAACTACCATGATACTTCAACGTTACTACCATGATACTTCAACGTTAACTACCATGATACTTCAACGTTAACTACCATGATACTTCAACGTTAACTACCATGATACTTCAACGTTACTACCATGATACTTCAACGTTACTATCATGATACTTCAACGTTACTATCATGATACTTCAACGTTACTACCATGATACAAAATGAGTCCAAACATGCAATTAACAGTACATATTGTTAGCGGTGTCAACAATCAAGCTTCTTCTTCGATTTAACAACATTTAGATGGACAAATACACAGGATGAGTAACACAACAAGAATACAGCAACGTAACTTACCGAATTCGTAAGTTTTTAACCGCATCCCGTGAACGGTAAACGGCTTCACCGGTGTCAGTGCACCATCCTTCGGCCATATCCGCCACTGGGTCTCAAAAGATAAAACACTTATAGATGTATTGTATAATGTGCATCGAGTGATAGTAATTAAACACACATCAAGCGTGGAAATGTTGTTTACTAATTTAACTAAACATCAGAGCGTCTCGTTGCATAGTAACACACTAACGGAAGCAGCCGGAAGTGAACCTTGCGCATGCGCAATACAGGGAGACCTACTCGCTGTTCTCAAATCAGCTTGCGCTGCTTTCCCGCTTAGAATGCAGACCCGGTGTCAGACTTTCAGTGACAACCACTGATCTTGGAGCAGCTGCGGTAGTGAACGCGCTGCACGCTTCACGTCCACATTGACAACTGGCAGTGAACTGAAAGCAGTCATATTCCTCTGGATTGACATGGTTGTTTTAAGCGTTTGCGTGGTTTTTGAGGTCGGTTTACAGTCTTATATTGTTTTGTGAACTAAAATGCAATATTCTGCTTTTATGTGGATCAGTTGAAGGGCAAGCTAGCTTGATTAGCAGTTGCAGCTAATTCTTTAGCTGACTCAGAATTACTTTTGTTAAAAGCAACATGTTTACCCATGATTAATGTATTATATGATAAATTTATTAATTTGATTTAAGTATTAACTCAATATTTGTGAGAGTTTACTTGTATGCTCCGCAGTTTGGGTGAACTTGTTAATTAAATCTGCTGTAAACCAGCTTAAACCACCAAGGTGGTGTTTTGATAGTTTCCCTTGCCTAGCTGGTGTTCAGCTGTTTTTTCTAGTCAACCAGCTAGTCTTCCAACTTGACCAGTTGACGAGTGCTCGAACCCCCTCTAAACCCATCAAGTCAAGACTGACCTGACCAGTGGTAAACCAGCTCAGTGGCCAGCTACGACCAGCAAACTATCTTAGGCTGGTTTATTTTAGTTGGAAACTGTCAGTGTGAGGCACGCCGTTGGAAATAATCATATTTAGGGCAATATGCAGGTGTGCAAAAGAGTCTTCCAAGTGTCCAACCAAGCTAAGAAAAGCCGATGTTTGCTTGGCCTGAATGAAGTATATTTTTCACCAGTTTCTCTCACTCAACATGCAACCTTTGGTTGCACAAGAGCACTTTTATTGCAGAGAGACAATGTTTTAAAGTCAGCAGAGAGAAAGAATGCCTCTACCTCTAAGAAACCCACAAAGTCTAGGCAGCATGAACCTCTTGCTTTCCGAGACGATATCCACAAATCGATAACCTTGAGCAGAGCATCTCAAATTGCTCCTTCAGAGAGAAAATTGTCTTCAGAGCTTCAGAAACTGAGGTTTGAGGATTTCAGTGAGTCAGAAACTAATACGATTTTCAAGATACAAAAAGAAACTGGGCCTAATGAAGCCAAACGGCTAGAGATTGTGTTTGGGGTGGCCCCTTGTTTGCTGGCCCTGATGCAAGGTAGGAGGAGACCAAGTCGGCTCTTTGTAAAGGACGGTGAGGGGCCTCAGAGAGATGCAATTCTGAGGGTTTCCCAGGAGGCCCTCAGGCGGGGTGTACAGATACAGAGGGTCAGTAAGCCAATGCTAAACAAGCTGTGTGATGGTAAGGTGCACCAGGGCTTGTGTCTGCAAGCAAGTTCACTTGGCTTTATCAAAGAAGAAACACCTGTAACCTCTCACAATGTAAAGAATCACAGGACATTATGGCTGGTTTTGGATGGAGTGCAGGATCCGATGAATTTTGGTGCCATTTTGCGCTCCGCGTACTTCCTGGGAGTGGATCGGGTGGCCAGCAGCATTCATAACAGGTGGACACCAATTATATTAATTTATGTTTCATTATTTAACTGTAGAATTTAAAGAGTTGTGATGATTCCTTTTGTCATGCAGTCTGTTGGCGATTAAAATAAATGTGCTTTAGATGTGCTTTGTATTAATTCTTATTAATTCTCATCTGCCATCTTGTTAGTTGTCCTCTGACACCCACAGTGAGCAAAGCCAGTGCTGGTGTGATGGAGGTCATGGAGGTGTTTGGCTACAACAACCTGAAAGATATGATAAAGGTATGAAACTGGAAGTTAATCCAACCCATATGGTCAAGTGTCAGTGTTGGGTGTAATCTGGTTACAAAGTAATTATTTACTGTATCCTAATAACTTTTTATGTAATGTGCTATATTTTAAATTATTGTAATAAGATTACAGTTACTGTGTCAAGTTAAATTACTTAGGTTACACATATTTTTGAAAATATAATATTTATCTAGAGTACGTTTACAACACAATTCACATATCAAATGTACACATAATTACACAACACAATAATAATAATATACAATGTACAGTAAACAATACACACAATATAGAATACACATACAATAAAAATAAAAAGTATATAAAAAATATATATACAGTAGTTGTATTGTAGAGAATATATTTGACAGTCCAGTGTGAGATTAATAAAGTGCAGTGCTGATTATTGATCATGAGAGATCAAGTGTTCAAAAGTCTTATTGCTTGGGGGAAGAAGCTGTCATGTAGTCAGCTGGTGCAGGTCCTGATGCTGCAATACCACCTGCCTGATGGTAGCAGTAAGAGCAGACCATGACTCAGGTGGCTGGAGTCTCTGATGATCCTCTGAGTTTTTTACACACCGCCTGTTATATATGTCCTAGAGGGAGGCAAGCTCCCCTCCGATGATGTTTCTGGCAGTTCGCACCACCCTTTGCAGGGCTTTGTGGTTGTTGGCGGTGCTATTTCCGTACCAGGCGTTGAAGCAGCCAGTCAGGATGCTCTCTACAGTGCTGGTGTAGAACCGTGTGAGGATGTGGTGGTTCATTCCGAACTTCCTCAGACGTCTCAAGAAGAAGAGGCGCTGGTGAGCCTTCTTCACAACGGCCTCAGTGTGGACGGACCATGTGAGTTCCTCAGTAATGTGGACACCGAGGAACTTGCTGCTGACTCTCTCCAACGGTGCTCCATTAATGGTGATGGGGCTGTGCTCTCTGTCTTTCTTCCTGAAGTCCACCACAAGCTCCTTGGTTTTACTGACGTTGAGGGAGAGGTTGTGCTCCTGACACCAGCATGTCAGAGTGTGCGCCTCCTCTCTGTAGGCTGTTTCATCATTGTCAGTGATCAGAACTACCACCATCGTATCGTCAGCAAACTTAATGATGGCATTGTAGCTATGTGTCGCCACACAGTCATGTGTGTAAAGGGAATATAGGAGTGGGCTGAGAACACAGCCCTGCGGGGCTCCAGTGTTGAGGGTCAGTGATGAGGAGATGTTGCTGCCCATTCTAACCACCTGACGTCTGCCTGACAGGAAGTCCAGGATCCAGCAGCACTGCGAACTGCTTAAGCCCAGAGCCTGGAGTTTCTCATCAAACTTGGAGGGCGCTATGGTGTTGAATGCTGAGCTGTAGCCTACAAACAGCATTCTCACATATGTGTTCCTTTTTTCCAGATGGGAGAGAGCAGTGTGTATTGTAGATGCAATGGCATCATCAGTGGAGCGGTTGTTGCGGTAGGCAAACTGTAATGGGTCCAAAGAGGTGGGCAGCACAGAGCAGATGTAATCTCTGATTAACCTCTCAAAGCATTTGCTGATGATGGGGCTCAGAGCAACAGGACGCCAGTCATTTAAACAAGTTATTTTTGATTAATTTTGATTGTACTGGGACAATGGTGGACGTTTTGAAGCATGTGGGGACTACAGACAGGGAGAGGGACAGGTTGAAAATGTCCGTAAAAACACCAGCCAGTTGGCTCGTGCACGCTCTTATGATGCCATCATCTGTAGCGTCGGCCGCGAGTGCTCTCTCCACGAGGGAGGTGTTATTGTCCTCGAAACAAGCATAAGATGTTCACGGTGGAGTTTTTATTCCCTTTGTAGTCCGTGATGGTGTTAATTCCCTGCCACATACTTCTAGAGTCGGTGGTGTTGAACTGTCCTTCAATTTTGTGCCTGTACTGGCGTTTGGCTGCTCTGATAGAGTTACGGAGGGCATAACTGGCTTGTTTATGCTCCTCCGTGTTCCCGGAATTAAAAACAGAGGTCCGCGCGAACATCGCCGTTAACCCATGGTTTCTGGTTGGGGTAGATCCGTATTGTTTTGGTCGGAACAACGTCCTCTACGCACTTCCTGATGAAACACTGAATTTACACTGATTTGTTGATCATGTGGTGAAACCGGTACTGTCTCTTTAACAAAACCACCATTTCTGTAAAGAGTGTCTGTAAATGAGCGCATGTTTATGAGAAAAACTCAAAAAGCTTTATCTCAGTTGATCTATGCATGATTGGAATTAACAGTTTATTTTTTATTGTTTTTGATCAACAACTAAATGGAAAGAACAGAAAGATTATTAAAAGAGACATTATTCAATGACAAATAGGTTGCATGGATCTCGTCTTTGGACACATTACATAGAACGAGTCAAACCAAACTTTTACTCTCAAATTCTTCACCACTATACTACACAATCACTGGTGAGTGAAATCCAAACATTTACCAGCCAGTTGCCAAATAAATATACATTTTAGTCATTGTACATTGTAGTCCATAATGTATTCTCTTGTATTGCATTTTTAAAGTATACTAATTTGATTGGTTTTTGATTACTTTTGGATTACTTCTGATTTTATCTGATTATACATACGACAAGCTTGTACCATTTTGATAAAATGTTGCTTAAATGCATTTAAGAAAATGTACTTAATGGATCAAAATATGAGAATTTATATGATTTTGTTGCATTTTACTATTTGTCTGTTTCTGTGTGAAATTAAAATGTTGGTACACCAGAATTTTGACATTAGAAATGCCATTATGTGTGGTAACAGTCAGGGCCGTGTCTCCCAAAAGCATTGAAAGCTTAAATTGATCATTGAGACCATTGGCGCCAATGGTTTCTACGATCTACTTAGGTTTACGATGCTTTTGGGAAATGCAGCACAGACTAGTTGAAAAACAAAAAACAAAAGTGCATGTAATGTACATCTTTGAATCTGAGTACAAAAGCAGTTCAGGAAACTAAAACTTTACCGCACTAATGCATTTATTAATCAGCATTTATGTGGGAATTTCTGCTCCATCTTCAGTGTAATTATGCCCCCCCCCCACATAAAATTAAGAATGGAAAATGTTCAATATTTAAAAAGAAGAATTTAAGGGATCAGTACATTATAAACAATTTACTTCTTGATGAATATGTAAATCATATAATCCATAAAATTACTGTAATCTGATTGCAGGTATTTTAAAATGTAATTTAATCGAATTTCAAGTACTCTGTTTATTTGATTATGTAATCCAGATTACAAATAATCAGTTACCACCTAGCAGTACATAATGTGATGTTTGTGTAAAGTTTAAAACTTTTTTTTTTTAACATTCATAATTTCGTTTTTCATGTCTATTTTCCACCCGCTGTCTAGAATAGATTTTTGGCTGATGCATTTTTAAGACTCGTGTGTAAATTACTTTTTCACGTGTGAAATAAGCAACAGCACTTTATGCTTTCAAAAAAACCTTTTTCTTTTCTTTTCTTTTCACTGAGGGGGAAGTTTTCTGCTCTGAAACGAAGGTTTTCATTGTATAACAAACTTTTATTTCAAAAGGTCATGGAATTTTTGGGAGATTTTTCATACTATGACTGACCACTTTCAAACAAGCATTAGTTTTCTTTTGTGACTGTTTTTACAGTTGTTAGACTATAGAGGGCAGTCAAAGAATACAATTGTGAGTAAGTTTATGTCAGTTCTGTCCTGCTGTCCTCATTTGAGAGTTGAGAATCACACCCTTTTTTTTTCAATCAATAGAATTTCCTCAAGTTTAATGGTTATAACCAAATTTATATGGCAATATAGGTGAAAGCAGAACAAGGCTGGCAAGTAGTCGGCACTGTTGGGTTAGTGGAAGGAAATCCTGAAGTCCCTGTTGTGTCATGTTCAAATTTCAAGATGTCCAGACCTACACTGCTGTTAATGGGTATGTGCCTTTTAAACTTGTTTGGCCCCATACATTACATTTTATTTGCTCAAAGTTGTTCATATACAAATCTCTGTGTGGTGTCAGGTGGGGAAGGTAATGGTCTGTCTCCTGAACTGCGTCAGCTGTGTGACGTCCTGCTCACCATCCCTCCAAAAAGAGAATTGCTGCCTGGTTTAGATTCGCTCAATGTTTCTGTAGCCACAGGTACAACAGCTGAAGTACATCTTAATGGCTGGTATAGCAATACTGCTACCACAGATCTTTAAAATTTGGGAACAAAAAATTTATCCATGGTGATTGATTTTTTTTAATTATCTTGGCTTGACAAAGTTGGGTTGGGTTTTTTCCAAAATCCTTAAACCAAGACCAAAATGTCTTAACAGATTCTAGAGCCTTCAAGCTACAATATATCCACCAAAATCTGCACAGACCTACAGCCTGTTCTAAATTAGTGTGCTATTGGACTTGTCTGCCTATCCTATATAACATAAACAATTTTATATAGTTAGCTTAATATATACCCATAAAAATCAATCAATTTCCATGGGGCAAATATTGTTTTTGTTTGTTTTGTTTTAAATAAGAAAAAATTGCTGACTCTGCCCTAAATACTTTCCCAGTGATACTATACAAATGAATGGCTCTGTAGCCTGTTTCTTCTATCAATATAACCGAAATATAACCATATATGAAAATATAATGTACAGTCAAGTTCTCGTCTGTCTCTTTTGCACAGACAACAGGTTTCTAGGCTTCAATTTGATACCATTTATTAATGAAGACAATTGACTATATGGATTATGCTAGTTCATTTGGCCTTTTTTAATGTGTTGCTCTTTCCCTCTCGCAGGCATCCTGTTGCACTCTCTGCTGTTCTCATGCACAGCCAACTGATGATGATGATGATGGCAACATTGACAAGGCTGCCTCATTATTTACTAAGGCATCTCTCATTAGCCCCCTACAGTGATTAATGACTGGATTACTTCATCAATTAACCGTGTGAGAGTCTGGAGAGGCCCATTGATCAGATAAGAGAGCCTAGTGACCGCTCTGTGAACACAAGACCTGAGCTGTACTTGGTCTCTATCAACTCAGGGAAGGCATGCTGTTTAAACACTTCTATTAAGATTAATAAACATGTTCATTTGATTGTGTGCTTTATCTGTGTAATCATTTGCCAACTGAAGATAAAAAAAAAAGTTTGTTAGTTTTACTTTGAATGAATAATCAAGATAGTTATCTTTATTTACATTAATTAGAAAATACCCATGAAAGCTGAATATGTTAACTATATAAGGAAAAACTGTTGGAGTCAGGCAAATCTTGTGTTTTAATTGAAGCAAGGAAATCAGACCTGTTGTACAGAGAGGTAACAGAGTTTATTTGTTTAGTGACCCAGAAATAGTCCACAATCTTACATATTTCTTATTCATTTACATCATAACATTTCCTTGTTTTAATGTGTTCAAAATTCTAAGTCTTAATTCCTTGGATAAATTTGATTTTAACCCCAGATTGTTGTTCAATCAGTAGTACTTAAGTTAGTTCAGCAGGTGGCACTGCATATACTGGATGTATTTAAGCCTTCCTATGGCTTGTCAAGACTAGAGATCAGGTTTGAGTTTATTCTCTGAAGTAAGATGAGGGCTTGGTCAAAGTATGCTGCTTCTAGACCTGTACCGTTGAGAAGCATTTACATAAAGTTCACTGAATCTGACACGCTTCCCTTCACACTTCAAGGCGAGGCGGTGACTTGGGGGTTATGAAACAGGATGGTTTACAATTTAACTGAAACGTGTTTGGTTGGCGTGCCCGTGGAAAGCAGGATATGATAATGAAGCTGCCAAGACTGTAGACAGTTAGACCTCACTTTCTTTTTTCTCATGGCTGCAGGGGGGAGAGATATTCAATTTGATAGAATGTAATGAGGCACTGTATTGTGGTTACTGGGTGAATGATCTGTAGCTCTAATGTGAACAGCTTTTTGCTGATGGTATTGGTTTTCTAAAAAGCAGCCAATTTAGGAAATTTGTTTATCCTTTGAATCATTAGACGGATGCATATGTGGTCTTTTTTTGCAATAATAGTAATCATAACAGCTCATTTAGACCCTGAGATTGTTACATCTTTGAAGAAACTACCTTTGTATACATGCATAGTAGTGCTTGTCTGTGCAAAACTTGCCTCTACAATGCTAGGGTGTTATGGGTGGTTGCCAGTGCGTTGCCTTGTTGGCTGCTAAAGTGTTCTGAAAGTTTTTGCAGTGTTCTGGGTGGTTACTTGGGTGCTGCTGTGTGGTGGCTTAGGTTTTCTAGGTGGTTGGTGTGTTCTTGGGCTTTGCAAGGGTGTTCTTGGTGGTTGCTATGGAATTGCTAGGTGGCTGCTAGGGTGTTCTGGTTGGTTGCTAGCAGGGCTGGGCTGGTAATCTGGCGTAACGGGCATTTACCCGGTGGGCCGACGCACTTTGGGGTCATTCAGGGGCGGAATGTGCTGGAGGGTCGGCCGCGAAACGTGCTGAATGGGCCACGATAAGCTCGAATGGGACGCGATAAGCTAAAATGAGCTGTCGCGTTATGCAGAACAGACTACAAAATGGCACGCGATGTGCAGAAAAGGACAGCGAACACCTGATTACATTTCGGTATAAAAATAATAATTATTTTATTTTGCAACAAATTTATTTTTGATAAGAAACAGAAAATGCAACGTAAAAAAACTGTTCACAGCACATGTGTCAAATTATCCAGTATTTAGAGCAGGCTATACATGTAGTCAATGGGGGCATAGATGAATGCAAAGCAAAGTGTGTACACACTGTCGTGTCACTGTGAAATTGACTAGAAAATTATTAATTTATTGATAAGAAATCATTCTCGGGCAAGTCATATGGGCAACATGTCACGCATCGTCCGATAATAGCAATAACAGAAAAAATTATATGTACACAATGTCTATTTGTATGGCTTTTGTCCTATGTGAAAAGCACATGGGGTTGTGGGAACTGAAACGCTTGGGAAGAAAATCACTGCATGCAGAGAGCGGGTGAACATGGAGTAAAATTCAGTAAGAGTGTAGCTGTGCGGCTGTTAGGGTGTTCTAGGTGGTTGCTAGGGTATTGCTTTTGGGTGGTTACAATGGCACTACAATTGTGTTCTTGATGGTTGCTAGGGCATTGTGATGCTGTTGCTAGGTTGTAGCTATGCCTTTGCTGGGGTGTTATAGATGGTTGTTGGGGTGTTGCAAGGGTGTTCTTGGTTGTTGCTTAATGCTAGGGTATTTTGATGAGTTGTTTGTGTGTTCTGGGTGGTTGTTTACATTTTCAAGCCTTTTATAATATTCTGGTCCTGAGATATATAACATCTTTCAATGTCTGTGGTATTTCTTTCACTCGTTTTATCATCCACCATGCGTAATTTGTAAGTTCAATTGCTAAGAAAAGTATCACAGCCATCCTCAACAAGCCACACGATTTGAGGCATCATTTATATCTATAGCACAAATTGTGCGGGACACGTTACGCACCAAGGTATTATACTTGTCTTTACAGGTATGTTCAAATCCCCAATCCCAAGTGTCAGTAAAGGGGTACAGTCAGGGTACATTTGTGATCACATAGGGTACCATTTATGTGGTTATACCCTCTAGTTACACCTTAAGGTACTACTATGTGCACTTTAGGGATTGATAAGGTACAAATACATCTTCAACCAACAAAAGGGTCCATGTACCCACACTATTTTGTACCTCTATTTGGGGGAACGGTACCATTCTCCCAAATAGAGGTACAAAATAGTGTGACCAAAATATTTGCCTGGGGGATGGGGTGGTTCAAGGCTGCCAAACAATGCAAGTGCATGCAATTTACTTTGTGCTTTCTCCCGAACATGATCTCAACAATTCAATGAACACAATTGAAAATTACCCAATACCAACATAAACCTGGTTAACCACTGTGGTCTGTGGTGTCTACAAGAGGTGAAATAAACACTTAATCCATGTCTGGCCATGTTTCTGGATTTTTTAAATTTATATTTACAGCATCAAAATGATGCCTTTAAATATAAAAACAATACATGAAATTAAATTACAAATAGGTTTACAAAACCTTTAGTCATTTGTTGACGGGGCCGTTGACGTGTTCGTGTGCCAACCAGATTTTGCATCCCGCCAAAATACAACATGGTTTTCCTATATAAGCATTATACACTGATCTAGATCAGTGGCTTTATACAGACTAATTGATGACAAACCATTAAATGATTGACAATTACAGGGTTTTTCCTGGCTCAAAATAAAGTGGAGGTGGTACCATACTGATCAGAAAAGTGACATTAAAACCACATAAACGTTGGCTTTGCATTAATACATTACTAATGACCTGGCAACTGAATAATAGTGTTAATTTTGTCAGCTATTTTTAATTTAGTCTTAGTCCTGTGTTAAATGTCCTTTTTAGTTTTTATCATATTTAGTCAACCTTATACTATTTTTTTATCAAGTTTTAGTTGACAAAGTCTGAGCATTTTAATATAGTTTTAATCAATGAAAACTGTTGACATTTTTAGGCATAAGAGAATTATTGATAAGCACTGGTCAATCTAGTCTATCCAAAACCTAATATATATAGATATACACACACACACACACACACACACACATTTTATTGTTGTCATTTTAATGTTATTTGTCACATAAGATTGATCTTATCACGATGATCTCATCAATGATGCAACTTGTTGCGAGCTGCAGACAGCAGGGGTGAGAGACAAGCCTCTACGTGTTAAGAGTGCGCATCAGCCGGAAATACTTTAAATCTCTTCCGGTCTCGACTCCCACTCAGATTTGGTCACTTCCACGACTGGTTGAAGCGGCTCTGACCGCACAGAGAATGTCTAGGTTTCTGTTGTAACCTCCGTTCCCTGATGGAGGGAACGCGACTTTGTGTCGAATAATGCGAGGGGATCACTAGGGGTCTTTCTTGAAGGCCTCGGTTACCTCTGAACTTGAGAAAAGGCCAATGAGAAATTGGCAGACAGAATTTTCATGTCCCTCCCCCAGACATACGGGTATAAAAGGAGGGAATCATGCGTCTGTCCATTCAGGTTTTGCACTGAGGGGCCGAGAATAAGGTTTGGCCGCTACAGTGGCTCGATACAGAGTCATGGCCGCTGGGACAACGTCTCGTTCCCTCCATCAGGGAACGGAGGTTACAACAGTAACCTAGACTTTCCCCATCTTGTCGCTCACACGATGTTGTGTCGAATGAAGCGACACTAGGGGTCCCTATTCAATCACGCCATGCACTGAACCGTGTACGTGAGCTGCTGATACAGGTGCAGGCAGGTGGTTGTGTGCCAAAGCAGCAGGTTCCATCAGACTGCAAGTACCCTTCCCCCAACGGCCCATAAAAATCGTCATCCCTGAAGGGGGGGGCAAGCGACGTGCCAAGCATGGGAGCAGGCCGTGCCAGCCGCGCCCTTTCTCTGTTTCTCGCATAGAGTTAAAGCAGCTGGGGCCATTTAACGCTATAACAAGCATCTGGGAAGGCATTCTTTTCCAACTCCTATTCTTTCAGGGGGAAAAGACCATGCAGAGACCACATCCTGTCTAGGCTTGGGGGAGGTTAAATGTGGCGAATACGTCACATCGTATTGATGAACCATCGTGACCACGGTTCAGCAAACAGCATCTTAAAAAGGACATTCCTTAATCCATCTTACACAAAGTCACAGTACTTTGCGGAATCAACATTCTAAAATGTACAGAACACAAGGGGATGCCCTCGGCGAGCAGACGGACTATGGCTCGTGCTGGAACGGCTGTGAGGCATTATATGAGAGATGACCTCCATCTGTTTCTTCACTGCTGAAAACTGCTGGGCGAAGTCATCGACGGTGTCGCCGAATAGTCCAAGCTGGGAGATTGGGGCGTTGAATAAGCAGGCTTTTTCAACCTCCGCATCTCGACCAGGTTCAACCTCAGGTGATGTTCCTGGACCACGAGCGTGGCCATCACCTGCCCGAGTGCCCGGCTGTGACCTTCGTGGCCTGGAGGGCGAGGTCAGTCGCAGAGCACAGTTCCTGCAGAACGTCGGGGTCAGGACTACCCAAGTGCAGATCTTTAAGTGCCTTGGCCTGGTGGATTTGCAGGAGGGCCATGGTATGCAGGGTGGAGGCGGCCTGTCCGGTGGCGCTGTAGGCTTTGGTGGTCAGTGACGACGTAATCCTACTGGCCTTGGAGGGGAGCACCAGGCGATCCCGCCAGGTGGCGGCGTTTCCCGGACACAGGTGTTTCGCAACCGCTCTGTCCACCTGGGGATGAAACCAAGCCCGCTGCCATCCACAAATCGCCTCCATCGCCAGCCGGGTCATCCTCAATCCTGTGGGAAGAAGGAGCGATGTGGGGGGCGGTTTCTTTTTAGGAAGGAAAGTCGCAACCGCAATGTTGCCATCCACAAACACTGCCTCAGTGTGATCGCACAAGGCAGTGTCTATTATCGTCAGGAGCGGAGAGATATCGACCGCATCCAGGAACTACACAGAGGCGGAAGGGCATCTTTAAAACGAAGTGTCCTGAAAAGGACATTCAATGCCTACTGTGTGTGCTCTTTTAGAGAAAATAAACTGTTTTAAAAAATATTATCTTTTCAGAAGTACTGTCAAAGCGCCCAGGGGCAAAGCTGCACTGGCATGCAGAGGAGTAGAAAGCTGCTGATAAGCATTGTAGATCCAACAACAATGTTCTGCAGAGGTGAGTGGAAAATAAGTGATCGCACAACCGCTCGGCTCCTAAGAAAAAATCTGAATGGACAGATGCACGATTCCCTCCTTTTATGTCCAGGGGAGGGACATGCAAATTCTGTCTGCCAATTTCTCATTGGTCTTTTCTCAAGATCAGAGGTATCCGAGGCCTTCAAGAAAGACCCCTAGTGTCGCTTCATTCGACACAACGTCGAGTGAGCGACAAATGGGGAATGACAGTTGTGGAGTTTGTGTTTATTTACATGGCACACTCCCATATTATATGAACTTTAATTAAGGATGAAATAAAGATATATCACCAAGACGTGATCTGTGTTTCTATCAGACACTCAAGCTGCAGCACTCCTCTCGTCTCGCGTGTCATCATTTTAGTTTTATATGATCTCATGTTACGTTAAATGACATCAAGTGACTATTCGAAAATTGAATTTTTTTATTATTATCGTTGAGATTTGCAGTTACAAATGACAATCCACCAAGTTCAACGCTTGTTAGTGTTTTCCATGAAGACACCCACCAGATTTTTGTAGACAGATGGAGGTGGCATGAAATTTGGCGTTGGCAGCCTCCTAGTAATTCTCTTTTCAGGAAAAATCCTGCATTTATGCACACCTCTAATGCAGGGGATTTCCCTCTGGAGCAGATGCAAGACGAGACCCTTAGGAACCCCCTCTGATCAAGTAACAGTGATTGATGGTCAATGTCTCCAGCCAGACATTGCGCATGCCTGTCCGTATTTTTTAATTATCAAGGACCGGTTGTATCGAGTAAGACAGGACGGTCAGACTAAGGAAGATACAACCCATTTGTTAGTTCTGAAGAGCCTTTGAGAAATTGTATTAAAAACGGGCCATTATAATCCGATGGTGGGTCACTTAGGGCATGAAAAAACACTAAACCATCTAATGGCCCATTTCTATTGGCCGTGCATTCATGGGGATGTTCGCAGATGGTGTGCAACATGCCGTGATTGCCAGATGGTGAATCTGCTGGCCACCCCAAGAGCGCCATTGCATCCCCTTCCATTGTTCGAGGTCCCCTTCGAACAAATTGGTATGGACCTCACGGTATTCGGAAGAAGTGCCTCTGTGCAACATTTCAGCACGTAGTGTTGCGGAGGCACTCTTCAGAATAATCTCCCGAGTGGGGATTCTGAAAAGAAATCCTCATTGATCAAGGTATGGCGTTTCTGTCACACACTATGCAAAGAGTATGAATTATTGGGGATTAAATCGATTCGGACCAGCATTTATCACCCTCAAATGAACAAACGAAATGGTTGAGCGACTTAATCAGACACTAAAAAATATTATTTGTAAGTTCGTGCACAAAGATGCTTGAAATTGGGAAAAGTGGCTTGAGCCACTATTATTTGCAGTTCGAGAGGTCCCGCAAGCCTCCACAGGGTTCTCCCCATTTTAATTATTGTATGGGTTTTGACCCCACGGAGTGCTCGGCGTCCTAATGTACAATTGGAAGAAGGGACCTTCAACCAACAAAAACGAAATTAAATACGTTCTTGACCTGAGAGCAAAACTCCCCACACTGGGGCAATTAATACAGGAGAATTTGCTCCAGGCTCAAGAATGCCAAAGCCGGCTGTATAATAGGTGTTCTCGACTATGAGAATTTGCACCAGGAGATAAAGTTCTTGTATTACTCCCTATATTGAGCTCTAAATTACTTTCAAAATGTCAAGGGCCCTTTGAGGTCACACGGCGAGTTGGGGAAATCGATTTTGAGGTTAACTAAATGGATAGAGACAGGACATGGCAGATTTACCACCTCAATCTCCTAAAACCATGGAAAGAAGCAGCTCCCTTGACTTTGCTGATGGGGTTTCAGAGAGGGAGAAGCTCGGACCCGAGGTGAACTTAAAAGCAACCGATTGAGTCAACCCTGTCACTTGTGGAGACCACCTCTTACCGTCACAAGTCAGGGAGGTTGCCAGGTTGCAAGGAGAATTCTCAGACGTGTTCTCGCATCTTCCCGGTTGTATGAATCTCATAGAGCACCATATCAAAGATATGGGGATAACAGAAGAATCCCACAGTGTCTGGGTCAGCCCGGTGGTGTTGTTTCTGAAGAGTGACGGCTCGGTCCGGTTCTGTGTGGATTATAGAAAAGTCAATGCGGTGTCTAAATTTGATGTGTACCCAATGCCTAGGAGAGATGAACTGCTCGATCAGTTAGGCACGGCTCGCTTTTATTCAACACTGATTAGAATGAAGGATATTGGCAGATCCACTTAACTCCCATGTCCTGTGAAAAAAACTGCATTATCCACACCAATTTGTCACCCTTCATTTAGTTTTTTTCAGGGCCCTGGCTACATTTCAACAGCACATAGACAGAATCCTCACACCGCATACCGCTTACACAGATGGGCGGGACTCACGGAAAACCCTAAGAAGTGTGCAATTGGACGGGAGGAAGTATGGTATCTGGGCTTCCACTTGGGTCATGTACAGGTGCGGCCCCAAATTGATAAGACCGCAGCAATTGCATCCTGTCCGAGACCTAAGACCAAAAAGGAGGTGAGACAGTTCCTGGGGCTGGCTGGCTATTTTGTGCCTAATTATTTGATTGCCCGATGACTGATCTTACTGAAAAAGATCACCGGATCCGGTCAAGTGGACAGAGCTGTGTCAGCAGGCATTAGCACAAGTGAAAGGTGCACTATGTGATTGGCAGTTATTGCACTCTCCTGACTTCTCTCTCCCTTTTATCTTGGGGCGGGGGGATAGTGACAGGCTGGATGGCTCTCTGGCCTGAGTCAGGTGATGGGGGTATGTGGTGATTGGGGCGTGGCCGAGCGACATCTTTGCAGAGCCAGGCAGAGAGTGTGATTACGGTAGGTATTGACACCTTTGGGAAATCACTTCTAACAGCTGTTTTGTGTTTGCAGTGAGAGCAGAGAGGGATTTAAAGTGCAATCCAGACCGCCATAGGGGAGAGAGAGTTGCACGCATCAGTGTGTTCATGTGTGTGTGTGTGTGTGTGTGTGTGTGTGGTCATTGCTTGAAGCTGGAAAGCATTCTGAAGTTTGTGTGGGAAATAAAAATGCACGTTGAATTGTTACCCATCTCCCGCTTCCTCCATGAGTGACTTAAAAGAACCTTGTCACATGGACTATATGATTGAAGTCCTGCACAGTCCACCAGAGAGAAGTCTGTTGTTTCACCAGAAGATTGAGTCATTACATTTTGATTAAAGATTATGAGGTAAAAAATTTCTTTCTTTTTTTTAATTCTCTGCTCTTTTTATTTGGATCCAACGGATGCATCTTCTATTGAGATATATGCAAATGTCTTGCAAATACTGTATGGCAAGATGCTACCAGACACCATGGTTATTAAAAAACAAGACCAGATGCAGCAAAAAAAATAATTTTAATGTAACACTTTTACATTAAAAAGTTAGTTAAAATTAAATATGGAATATTAATTTTAAGCAAAATTGCTGAATAAATGTATATGTATCCTGCTATATTTGATGACAAATCATGATTCTGATATGTTTAAAATGTCAAACCTGTGACAATATGAACAAAAATGTGAGAAATGTCAAATTATTAAATGTGACATGTTATTTAATAAATGTGATTAAACATCATGCTGGCAGTTTTTAATATGCTGCATTGAGAACAAATTTGCCCTTCATAAGGCACAAAGGGCTTATACGCTTAAAAGGCCAAATGTGCACCTTTTTCAAAGGTACATTAAAGTACCATAACAATGAGGTCACCAGTCAGTCACCAAGGGTACATATTTGCCTCTTAAAAGGTACACGCTGTAAGGGTACTAATATGTACCCATGTTAAAGGGTGCACGAGTGTACCTTTGAGGGTACTGCCCTGTGGCAAACCATTGTACCCCTAAATTGTCACCTTCCTAAAATAATGTCCTAAGTATTTTTTGACAACAAAAATATTTTTAGCCTAAATCATCTCCTCATGATGCTGGCCACCTCTTGTAATATTTCAGAAAAATCTGAAAAAATGACTTAGGACATTATTTTAGGAAGGTGACAAATTTTTTGCAAGTTTTTTCTGACATTGATGCTTGCTTTAGCAGGCCCCACTCCTTCAAATTCAGAATTCTTCTGTTTTACTTCCACAGTTAGCACATTATTCAGATTCTGCCTCTATTTACAAAGTAGAGCTGAAAGTCAACATTCACTGAATTGTTTCTCTCTCCTGTGACATTTGTCTTTGTTTTATCTGCTCTGAAGGATGTCGCGGGCGTGTCTGCTTTCTTGCCTTTGTGTCGGCAGGTTAGATTGACTGACGTTTCCCCTCCCTAGAGTGCAGCTCTATTAATCTATTTAATATGCCCTCAGAAACAGTGCAGCGAGACAGTTGAGAGTAAAGTAATGGATCAGCCGAGCATAAAGCTGCCTGCTAGCTGTGATAGCTGTGGTTCAAGGCTGAGTTAAAAAAAAATGTTTATTAGTTTTTCTAGTTTGCAGGACCAAAAGCAACAGCTGTAATGGTTTTGAACTTGTTAAAGGGTTATTTCACCCAAAACCTGTCATCATTTTCTCACCTTTGTTTAGTTCTATACCCACATACTTTTCTTTCTTCCATTATCTGCCTGTCTGTCTGTCCGTCCGTCTAGTCTAATCTAAATTGGATTATGCTGCAAATGGATTTGTATCTCTAAATCATCTTTTAGGGCTCCTGTTCTCCTACCCTCCTTTTTTCTGAACTAAATGAGGCAACTCGATTGCACAAATGAAAATTCCTCTTAAATTTAGCATGACAGTGTTTTAGTTCATTACATATGGTAAGTTATTAGGTAATTTGTTCATTAAAAGTGCAAATTGTCAAATGGGCAAATTGACTGAGCTGGTGTGCATTGAGTGGGCTAAATGTGGAGTTTAACTGATGAGACTGAGTACAATTACATTTGAGCTTCAATTAAAAAAAAAGAAAAGAAACAATGGACACAAATGCATCTCCATTATAAAACAATCCCATAAAAAGGGTATTAATTATTCCAAAATTATAACTATTATAACTATTTTCATATTATAATTTTGAATTAAAATTGATTTGAGGGGGTCCTGGGTAGGTCAGGGAGTATTGACGCTGACTACTACCTCTGGAGTTATGAGTTTGAATCCAGGGTGTGCTGAGTGACTCCAGCCAGGTCTCCTAAGCAACCAAATTGGCCAGGTTGCTAGGGAGGGTAGAGTCACATGGGGTAACCACCTTGTGTTTGCGATTAGTGGTTCTTGCTCTCAATGGGGCACGTGGTAAGTTGTGCGTGGATTTCGGATAGTAGCATGAGCCTCCACATGCGGAGTCTCCACGGTGTCATGCACAACGAGCCACATGATAAGATGCGAGGATTGACGGTCTCAGAAGCGGAGGCAACTGGGGCTTGTCCTCCACCACCCGGATTGAGTTGAGTAACCATGCCACCACGAGGACCTACTAAGTAGTGGGAATTGGGCATTCCAAATTGGGAGAATGCCCAAGAAAAAGGGTTACTTTGATTTCAGTAACTAAAGGCTCTATTTTCATGAGTTATTTCACTGTTATTTTGATTATATTTTCATTTAGTTTGAAGTATAATTTGAATTTAGAAAAGTTTTTTATTAAAAAAAATTTTGTGTTCCGAAAAATGTAAAGTTTATAAAATCAGCCAGTGGAAGTAAAGTGCATGCCATGTCAGTAGATGAAAATATTTAATAATATTTACATTCTCTATAATTTAATGTAGTGTACATCCAAATCCTGACGGGAATAACATTTTCTATGTGTATAAAAGGAATGTGTCACTGTCAGAAATATGCCTGGAATTCAACAAGGACACAGTTAATGCACAAAATAACATAAGTCTATGTATTGAACATAAGATTCTGGAAAACTCCACCAATCACATTGATGCACGTAATGACCAAAAATGTCACGTGATGTATGCAATTGATAGAATGGAGAAGCATGTGTGTGTGAGAGACCCTGTTCTTTTATTAATGAAATCAGTTAAAGATTCATTGCTGGTGTCTTTATTTGACAGTCCATATTTCTATTCTTCTAATATATTACATGCAGCATATTTACACTACCAACTTCTTATGAATGTGCTGTCTTTGTTTACGTTGCTGGTGCTAGAGGAAATGGCTATATAATAGGATGCAGATGGTGCAATAACTGGAGAAGAACCTCAAAATGAAATTGTACTTGAACCAGCCCATTAGCACTTTGCGCGTGCAATTTCGCACACCCACTTGCATCTAGACTTTAGCGCATGCTTGCAAGAATATACCAAAAGTTCATGATTTCACTTCAAGCTAGGTTGGGGAATACATTTGGAAAAAAATAAAAAAGTCTTTCAAATGCATCCATTCCCTTTCCCTCTATTTGACCCTTTTTTCTCTCTGTGCCTAGAGAGAAAAAAAGGGTTGTATAAATCTTATATGTGCCAAATTACTGAGACTTGTAAATGAATACTGCCAATGTTTATGTACTCCTCTGTAACTGCATTAGGAACATGCTTAAGTGCTTAATTTGGATATCATAATTGCATTTATTTTGTTTAGTGTAGTTAAAGACTAGACCTATGTATTCGTTGGGTTTCCTTTTGGAAAACGTATGCAATTGTTGTATTAAATGCGTTATTCACATTTACTTACAATAGCATTTTTTGTTCTTTTGTTAATGTAGCAGGACCCACAACTCTTGTTCCTTCATTAAGTGGTGTGCAACACCACTCATTGCCATCAACTGTGCCTCTGCTAATTAGCTTTATGCAAAGGCAATACAAGCACATCCCAGTAGTTGCTTGTGTGTGTTGCTTGTAGCTTGTACAAGCCCACAGTTCCTGCACCGTGTGTGTCTGCCTGCCATCACTGGTATCGACTGTTGTGAGTGCCTGCAAGGAAATATAAACCCAGGCTGTGCATTATGACTGTATAATAATACTTAGTGGGGTAAAGTTGAATTAATGTTCAATATTTAAATATTCAATGGTTCATAAGAGATCATCTGAAAAGTCCAATATAACTTGTTTTTGTATGTGAATCTGTTGGGTTTTCATATCTGGAACAACATACAGTACACCCTTATTATAAATAAAATGAGGTATTTTTTTCCCCCACTGTCTTTAAATGTTTTTTACTGTATAGTGCAGAAAGGAGAAATATAGTGCAAGAAGTCTGGCAAAACAAACAATCAAGCAACTTTGAAACGTTATGCTGGAACAGATATAATGAAACAGTGGCGTTATAAAGGGCCACACTGTACCTGTGATGGCAAGCTTATTATACATTTAAAAACCACCCCACAAGAGCCCAAATAAATGCCTTACCTTTAGTGAGAAAGGCTCTTATACACTAAGCTCACCACATCAGGTCACTTCATCCTAACAATATATACAGATTAATATTGGTACTGTTGGGTACAGGCGCAAGAATAAAAAGCAAACGTGCAACTCTCTAGGAGAGAGAGAACAAAGCTGAAGTGTTGAGCCTGCTGTTTTTTTTGCAAATGAAATGCAAGAGAATCGCTAAATAGTTTACAGGTAGGATAACAAACACAACATCCTCTATATGAACACCAATTATCAATCAAGTACTTACCGCGTGGCGCACTAATTTCAAGGGAGAGGCACACACGTGCTCAATAATGGAGAATTGAGCTTAATATTAGCAACAGTATTCTCTAACAAGAGGCGCACACCAAGCGCGGTCAATAAGAAATGCGCATAGACACTGACAGACATAGTAATGATTAAGAAAACGTATTTATGCCATTTTATTGGCCACCTATAATTATGATGCATGTAACCTTTTAAAACTCATAGTAATTGAGATAGATACATGCATTAAAAATTGTACTTGTCACACTGGACCATTTAAAATAATAAACCAGTGAATTTAAAAATTAGCTTAAAAGTTTCTTCAAGAAAATGGTGACCATTTACAAGACCTGTACATGCTGATTATAGCCTACTGTTTACATTCTAACCTAAAACCTTAATTTAGCCTATCATTCATTTTACCCAAGAATTGAACTGCATAAGTCATGCTAAAGAACTCAAATTTGCTGAATATTTGGTTGTCTTTAAAAAATTGCATGTCTGCAAATATTAAAACTGCAGAACAAATTTAATGTGTACAGTTAATGTGTACAGGGACATTTAAGGTATAAAATACAGTTGCCCCCTACAAACACACCTTTGCCACCCCATCAAAATGGTCTATAAATGCCCGTGCTCCCTGAAGGCCAGCCCCAGCACACCCCTGTTTTTTAAAGTATTTATTCTGCTCACATATCTAGGTAATTCAAAGGAATGTGAATGTATTGGATGTTTTGCATGAGTGACTCATGTTATTTAGTTTGTTTTGTAATAATGTGTGACTCCATTTCAGTCTTCATTGGGTAGAACAAACCTGAGTTCTTTCTGAGTGCAAGTGGTTCCCTCTTAGCTTAGATTAAGTCCTTGGGTAAGTGTCCCAAGGTGGCATAGTTGACTACATCCAAACTCATTTAAGTCCCCGATGCCCATTTGCCACAATCAGGATGATATTGATAACTGTTTTAAATCCTTCCAATGAGCTTTTAATAACCTAAGAAGCTATACAGACCATTTGCGTCATAATTTGTACTTTAGTAATATATGCACATTAGTCATTTTTCTTGACATGCCAAACTGTATAACTGTGTGAGAGGTCAAGCTGTGGTCATTCTTCTTACTCGATTACTTAAATGTCATTTGTATGAAAACCAAGAAAGACATCAGATATGCTCTGTCATTCAATTTGGCCTCTGGTCAAAGTGTCAGACAATATGACAGCGAACATTGGACTGTAAATTGAAGTTTACATATTTGTATGAATGCCTGCATGTGTGTGATGGTAATGCAGGATGACACATCTGAAATGAGTGTGGTTGCTATTGCACAGAGCCAGGAAAGGACATACTGTGGCATAAATGATTAGCATTTACATAATCCACTTGCTCAGGGCCGCATTTTGTATGACAGTCCCAGTCCCATGATATTCCCAAAAGATCCTTGCAAACCTCATCTTCCTACTTGTGCATGACTAAAAAGCTTTGTGATCAATGGAAATGTTTTATATAATACAATTATGTTGGCTCCATAAAGCCAACATACTGTTATTCTAAAGAAATTGTTTTTATTTTTATTGTGTAAATCCCTAAACAAAGACCAAACTGTCTGACTGTAAAGCCTGAAACATTCTCTACACGTGTACGTGAACTCAGATCACGCAGTTTGGCCACCATATCTTAAACACATGGTCTGTTCAACATGCTTAACGTGCATTCTTGCGTTATTGTGGCGGGAACAAACCTCAGCACTCAAGGGGGTGATATAGTTACTGTCAAACATTTGTGTGATTAAACTGCTTGCGTTATCATTCAGATAAGTTGCTATAAATATTTAGACTAATTTATTTGCTCAGCAGTATTCTCTTCAGACGTCTGTTCCGCCAAAGTCTGCTTTAACTCACTTAACTCTCTCTCTCTCTCTCTCTCTCTCTCTCTCTCTCTCTTTCTTTGCCTTGAGTGTTTGTCTTTCTTTCTTTCATCTGTCTGTCCATCCATCTCACTGTCCATCCTCAATTCATCCATCCATCCATCCATCCATCCATCCATCCATCCATCCATCCATCCATCCATCCATCCATCCATCCATCCATCCATCCATCCATCCATCCATAACCTTCAAATTTTTTATTTTTTTTTCAAAATTTGTCTGGACAAACATTACTTATCTAGTTTGTTATTATAATTTCTGTAACAATCTTGCTACTTTAGTCTTAGTTTATTCCTGTTGTGGCGGGATCATGACAGGTCCTTCCTCAGGAACCATGGCAAATTCCTTATTTAATCGCAATCTTAAGACTTGAAACATGTGTTATATATTTTTTGTGTCTATGACCCGTATTTTACTCCATGTATTTCTATACAATCTAAAGTCATTTTACAGTGAGTAAATAATAGAGAAGGGTGGATGTTCTCTGTCTTCCCTGTGAACATGACCTTGGTAGTGTAGCTTGTTTGACAAATTAGTGGCAGACATCATCAATAGTTATAACAGAGACTCAGACACTGGCAGACACACATTCCTATTCTATTGCAGCAGAGAACGTCTTAAGGCAGAGGACAGCAACCTATAATGCTCTATGTCCCAAAAGATATAGTATTTGGACTCATAAAAAATGTATGTATTTAAATGCATTAGATTACAAAATCTCAAGCCAAGTGGAATCTGCAAACAATTGGTCCTAGAGCTTATCACAGAACTGACTTCATTGGAATTACTTTTAACAAACTGGTCTTCAGCTGATTTTTAGGATGTACAACATCAGCCCCTCAAATTCAGACGTGTCCTAGAAGAGTCATCACAGGTATAATTCATCACATTATGGTAACACTTTAAAATAAGGTTCCATTCATTAATATTAGTTAATGCTTTAGATATCATGATCAAAATATATACACTTTCACCAGCTCTCCTAAATGCTCTACTCTCCTAAGATTTATTTTTCTTTTTGGTGATTTACATTCTTTGTGGATATCGCCAGCTACTGGTCAGGGAGGAGGATTTGTAGGGAAAAGGGACTTTAATATTGATCTGTTCCTCACCCTCACCTATCATTTCATTTTTTAAATCATTAATTCAATCACTGGAGTCATATTGATTACTTTTATTCTGTGTTTATGTACTTTTTGGAGCTACAATGTTCTGTTCACTTTTCACTTGCATTGTATGGACCTAGAGAGCTGAAATATTCTTCTAAAAACTTTAATTTGTGTTCTGCAGAAGAAAGAAAGTTATACACATCTGGGATGGGATGAGGGTGAGTAAAGGATAAGAGAAATTTAATTTTTTGGTTAACTATTCCTTTAAAACCAGGAAAAAGACCTTGTTCTCTGACACTTTCTGGCAAGGCAGGATGTGCACCTATAATTATCTACATCCACACTATCTCTCCATCCACCTGCATCTGTCTCTCTGGCCTGTCCTACTGATCGGTCTTTTAATGGCAAACATCACACGTCCACTATGACAGATCCTTTATCGGATGTGCAGGAGACGGGTGTCGCCAGTTATTGATTTTACACAAGCACAGACCCCAAACCATGCAGAACCCCCCCCCCCCCCCCCCCCCCCCCCCCCCCCCCCGATCATAGATTCATTGCATGCATAATAAAGTATGTTTTAAACTTCCTTAATGTTGATGCATGGAAAAGGAAGCAATGGGGAGAATATGGGTTCACGACTTTGAGACGCTGACTGTATAGATCTTTTCGGGGACGTATTGGTTTGTTTTGGGTTATGACTGAGGAAAAAGTGTGATGTCCAATTGTTACCCATTTTATGATGTTATAATATATTTAATTGTAAGCTTTGTCGTATAGTGTTGAACTGATTTTATTTGTATAGCTTGTTGAGGAGAGGTGTGCTATCTAGTTTTGGTTTAATTTTGTCATTTTTACATATCACATTGTACCTTGCGTTCAAACTATAAACCCTTTCATATACCTCTCTCTCATCTCACTCTGAGTACTGATAATTCTATCACATTTAACATGAACTAGTGTCTGGAGAGAGACAGTAAATACTATGCAGGTCCAATTACTCTGGCCCCTTCCATTAACATCCTGTGTAAAGTGTAAAGGAGCAGGGGGCGAATAGAGTGGCAGCTACCGCTCCTTTCAGCCAATTACAGGCCACATTGACCCCCAGTGTCACAACCACTGCTGCAAGACGAGACTGTATGAGATAAGTAACAGTGTGAGAGGTCAAGCTGTGGGTAGCCAATAGGTTTTAATCTACTGTTGTGTTTCAGCTCATTTGGACACTTGTTATTTTCCAATAAAGCTTCAACTTCATACTGTTTGGCATTTGCAATACTTTTTTGAAAGATATGATTGTCATGTTTAATTGATATGTAATCTCTGTGGTCATATTTGATCAGATATGCTGGACATTTAACAATAAAGCTGTTTAGATGACCCATACCTAAAGCTGCAGATGAATGCTATGGCTACCTTTGATCAGAATTAAAAATCCTTAATTATAAAATGTATTGTTTTGACTGGAGCCATCACATTCAAAGCAGTTGTAAAGTAGCTGATGTACAGTGTACAGTTATGATAAACGGTTGAATTCTAAATGAATGTACCAAATTGCTTGGGAACTGTAACCAGCCTACTATTAGACAAATGAACTATATTACTTAGCAGAAGAATTATGTAGTCTATTCTACTAATAATTTGATCACTTGACAAAATCAGCTTTGTCACTTTACATACAATGCCTTAATGCATCTGTTTAACAAAACAGAGTGTTTAATGTCACGGGGTTAAAATTAGATATTAATATTTGATTCTTTGCTAACTGGCAATACGTGCCAGGATCATTCTCGTGCACAGATTGATTTAACAAATAGATGTTATATGCACGTGTCTCTTTATATTGTAAACCTGTGGCATTCTTTTTAGCATACACATCTTTATATAAGCAAATGGTTTACCATTGAGAAATGAAAGTATTATGAAATAAACAGACATAATAACTGGAGAAATATAAAATTACAATACAAAAAATAACATTTTAAATACACCATTGTTACGAGCCCCTGTACTTATGCTTTTGTGTTTTCTGTGTGAAGCTGCCAATTAGATGGAGGCAGAGACTCAAATAATCTGCACCTGAAGACTTGCCTATTTAAGAGGTGCTGGCTGCACTTCAGGCAGCTCCTGCCCCAGGAATCCAGCTCCTATGATTGATGTATTTGATTTCATATAATTTAAAAAGGAAGAGGTTTTTTTTAGAGATCTTCTCGCAACTCTTTTCTATACAACAACAATTTATCCTCCTGTGACTCTGCTGAGTTCATGTCACATTAACTTCCATAGTTTGGAAAAAAAAAATAAAAAATACTATGGAAGTACAAAGATGCCCTACAACTGTTTGGTTACAAACATTCTTCACAGGTTTGGAACAACTTGAGGGTGAGTAAATGATGACAGAATTAGCATTTTTTGGTGAACTATCCTTTTAAGTAGTTATTAATAGGTGAAAATGTCAATCTTGAATACTTGGATACCCTTTGTGGGTTAATGCTGCACTGCTGCTCTCGATGCCAGGCGTGCTACACTATGACTGATATTTCCTCTCAAAGCTCACTGTAACAAATGGAGTGTCATCCTGCACTGTGGTAAAGCCTGACCCCTGTATTGATTAACCATCATCATCCAATTTCTCCCTCAGCCTTGATTTATGGCAAGCGTTGTTTTTACATTAGCCATCAAATATGTCTTTTCTAGATGGGGTGGAGAGGATAATGGCCTCCTCACTTCTGCTTCTTGATTCAAAGTCCTTTGCCCTTTTCAGTGTTAATGTCATAATTGAGAGAAAACTAATGCACTTTTTCCCTTTTGTTTATGCATTACATATTTCTTGCAGTGTGTCCCTGTTTTTAAGCATTTTTCTCTCCAAAATGGTAGCTGTGGGGTAAAGTGTGTCTGATGCTTTGGGGTAGGCAATATTGCAATAGTGAGCCTGAAATAATATTGCATTGGTCTTGATGAGAAACTTGAAGGCAAGGAAGTGGGGGCAACATTTTTCAAAGAATCATACAGAGCGCTGGAAAATTAGCTTGGTTTTTCCACAAAGTGAAGCAGTGAAGAACCTCAGCCTCACTAAAAAAGTGAAAAACAAAAACACTGAAAATTATTTATAATGTTCTAAACGGCCATTAAACATTTTTTCCTGGCTGATTTATAGATACGTTTAAGAAAAAGTGAATGTGCACAAAGGAAGACAGTTCAAACAAATGTCAAATTGTCCAGATACTCCGGTGACATTTCACCCCACACTTCCTGCAGCACTTGCCATAGATGTGACTGTCTTGTCGGGCACTTCTCACGCACCTTACAGTCTAGCTGATCCCACAAAAGCTCAATGGGGTTAAGATCCATAACACTCTTTTCCAATAATTTGTCATCCAATGTCTGTGCTTCTTTGCCAACTCAAACCTTTTCTTTTTGTTTTATCTGTTTCAAAAGTGGATTTTTCTTTGCAATTGTTCCCATAAGTCCTGCACCCCTGAGTCTCCTCTTTACTGTTGTACATGAAACTGGTGTTGAGCGAGTAGAATTCAATGAAGCTGTCAGCGGAGGACATGTGAGGCGTCTATTTCTCAAACTAGAGACTCTGATGTACTTATCCTCTTGTTTAGTTGTACATCTGGACTTCCACATCTCTTTCTGTCCTAGTTAGAGCCAGTTGTTCTTTGTTTGAAGACTTTGGTGTACACATTTGTTTGAAATCTTTTTGGCAATTTCAAGCATCGTAAAGCCTTCATTCCTCAAAACAATGATTGACTGACGAGTTTCTAGAGAAAGTAATTTTTTTTGCCATTTTTTACCTAATATTGAGACATGCCAGTCTACTGAATACTGTGGCAACTCAAAAACAAACAAAGACAATGTTAAGATTCATTTAACAAATCAAATATTTTTCAACTGTGTTTGATATAATGGCAAGTGATTTTCTAGTACCAAATTATCAATTTATCATGATTATTCAAGGATAAGGTGCTGGATTGATGTCTGCTGGAATTGAGGCCTCTCTACATTTGATCAAAACATTTTTATTTCAAATAGTGATGGTGCTGTTTTTTACATCAGTAATGTCCTGACAATAATTAAATAATAAAAGTAGTGTTGGGTAAGTTACTCTAAAAAAAGTAATTTACTATTAACTACTAATTACATCTTCTAAAGGTTGAATGTTCTGTCTGAAAAGAAATTGCATTACTTATTACTAATTATTTTCTAAAACTCTTATCAACCTCGACCAGGTTAGAAATACAAGGATAGACATGAAACTGTTCTTTTAATTCTTTCAAATAAATCATATAAACTCTAATAAATTATTTATGAACTGGCCAAAGAATGAAAGGAGGCAGCGTTAAATTAGAAAACACATTTTAACATTTGACGTAAAATTTTTATTTAAAATTCACCATTGTTTTATATAGAATTATTATCGTAATTACATCATAAGTAATTGAAACTAAATTATTGAAAAATTAAGAGTAATCCCATACTTTAATTTCTTCAGTGAAAAAGTAATTTAATTACAGTAATTAATTACTGAGTAATGCATTACACCCAACACTGTCAAAAAGTGATCTTGATTAATCACTGCCGGTAATTGAAAATGAATTTAATACATTATTATTTGCAGAATATACCATTGTGATAATACCAAAAACAAAAAATGCACCTCTTTCAATCACTAGACTGAATAAAACATATATTCTAAGTCTTCATTGTGCTAGTCATGTGATCAGCAATATCTCACTGACCTCTGCATGTCCTTCACACACAGCTGCAACAGAGTTCATTTTGAAATGTGGCTGTTCTCCATGGCAAAGGCCGCACATGAGGCTGGGGAGAGTTTTGATGAATGCTTTCATGAGATGAAAGTGGGGGTCAGGATCCCGTTCCATTGTTTTACTGAAGAGAAATAAGGAGAAGGATTCTGTGCAACCTCAAAAAAAAAAAAAAAAACTCAATCATCAACCTGCTACTCAGTATGAATGTATTCAGATATCAATAAGACATTCATCAGATGTCTTTGAGATGTTTATGATTCAGAACATTCATAAATCAGATCTTAAAACAGTAATCAATAATTAAAACAGACATCTCCGAGATGTACGTTTGCGATCTGGGACTTGATATTTCTGACCAATGTTTGTTAAACAAGCTTTAGTATCATCCAATGAAGGAACTTTGACTCATTGTTGGATATTATATAGTAAAACTGAAAGTTTATCACTAACTTTGTACATCTCCCCTGGTGCCAATATGTTTGTGAGACGTCATGCACATGATTCTCTGCAAAATTTGTGTTGAAGATTTCCGCATGAGATTCCGAGTTGGAGGTCGGCCTTTAAGTGGTTTATGGTTTTTGCATACTAGCTGTATAGACTGGTCATTTTTCAATCAAGCCCCCGATGGCCATTCCACCTCTGATCGGCCCAAAAGTGCATCGGCCGACCGGGAAAATGCCCGGTATGCCAGATTACCAGTCCAGCCCTGACACTGTTGTTATCTTAAAGGCAGATTACTAAGGGCTTTTATTGTACATGTGTTTTATCATATGCTATTCCAAAAGACTCTCTGCCTTATAAAATATGTTGTTTTAGCCAAACACTAAGGCAGAATTGGATGTTCTTCACTGAGAAAGAAAAAAATTGAAGATGGAGTAAATGTCAAGTGTGTGTGTGTATGTGTGTGTGTGTGTGTGTGTGTGTGTGTGCAATATATTTTATGCTTATTGGTGTATCGCATTGTTAGCATAGCAACATGCTAACGTCAAACTCTATTGAAACAATTGCTAGTTAAGTCCACCATGCGCTTCACATGAAAAGGTCCATTTACATGACACAGAGACTTGCTTCCCATGTAGAGCGTTCCAAATCAGTCACAGTGACGGCAATGCAGCTCATTAGTTTTGGAACAGAGCTTATGTTGCAACAAATATATTTTGATCTGACTTATTTACTTCTGTTCGTCTTAAAGGTATAGTTTACCCCAAAATTACAATTCTCTCATAATTTACTCACCTTCATGCCAGCTCAGATGAGCTACTTTCTTTCTTCTGTAAAACTCAAACAAATATTTTTAGAAGAATATTTCAGCTCTGTAGGTCCATACCATGCAAGCGAATGGGTGCCCAAACTTTTGGCACCCATTGGCACCAAACTACATCACATTCATAATAACATCTGATTTAACATATTAAAAAGAGCAGATTTACAAATATTCTAATTAATAAACTTACCCAAGACACATTCTGATTTTTTTAAAAAAAATGTTTTACAGCTGCATGGAAATGCTTTATAAACTTATTGCAGATGAGCAAACAACCTAAAAAAAAAAAATGTCTTCCAGATGTAAACACAAATGTCAAATAGACATCTGGGTGATGTAATACATGTGCTCTCATGATTGAATATTAGGCTAATAAAATGCAATATGTTTGTATGTTCTGTGTTTCTGTATAATGTAGGGCAGTGTGTCAAATGGCCCCAAGTGTCCCCTGACCTGTCCTTAGCACAGCCCTCCATCAGAGAGTTCCTAGGAATAGAGTCATAATCGAGTTAAGAGTCTCTCAAAGCCCTGCTCAGTTTGAGTGCAATCATCCATGTGTAATTGCCATAATTGTGGTAACTTTGTATCAGGTTGAGTGGCATCATAATGTCAATGAGACAGTCTTTATACTGGAGAGCCCTTTCTGTTAATTACGCTGAACTGATTTCAGTGGCTGTGGAGACTGATGTTGATATAGCTACTATGCATCCACTTCACATATACAGTACATATAGTTTTACACACTAGATAGAAACACACAACACTTTGGGTAATGCTAATATCTGAGAATTGACATCTTTATTCTGGACCTGAAAACCTTTTTTTCCTGATGAAACTGCACTGGTCACAGTTCAAAATGTTTACTCCTAAAGAAATTAAAAGTAATATTGAAACATATGTATTAAATCATGGCCACTCATGTGAGATGAAAAGTTCAGTCATATCAGTAACATTATTAAAGCTGTTTTATTCTACATGGGGCAGGGCACCCTCATGGGGGCAGCCATATTAGGATCACATGACCAGCAGAATACTACTTGCTTAATCTCAGTAACCGAACTGTTATTGAACACTTTCATTTATGGATTAAATTAATCCTGGTTTACTGTGCATAGTTAATTTCTACAATGGCATCTGTAACTGAAAACTACTGTGTTTGAATGGTGCAGCTTCCAGGCCACTAGGTGTCACTGTAAGACAGTGTAATTTACTTTGACACGCTTCAAAAAAATTACTGAGTGCATCTTTAATGCAGTTACACATTCTTAAATGTACACTTTTATTTATACTTTCATATTTGAACCTAAATCTTGATGTTGAGGGAAAAAAAGCTCCTGGACATTTTATGCATCAATTATCCATGTACATATCACACTTCAAATCATCATTAAATGAACTGCTTCATTTACAACTGCAATTTATTTTCTAGATGCAAAGCAAAATAAAGCCCAATCATTTTGCAAGCACCACCAAACAAACACCACATAGTAAGCAAACAACCTCAAATTGGTGAAAGCCTCCAGTACTAGAAATTCAAAGCAGAATAAAGAGCTGCTCTCCATATGCAAACAGAGAGGTGATTATGGCAGATTGCTGTATTTCTCTTCTTTTTCTTTTCTTTCTCTTCTTTCTTCAACTGTACCTTCACTGTGTATTTACACTGTCATGTCCCAGCACTAACATGGCATAAAGTCCTATTGAGCCAATTATCCCATCTATTGATTCAGACACATTCTAATCAGTACAGACAACACCCATTGCCGATTATTAAAGCTGTTGAACAGGGAGCGATTTTTGAATTGCCCTCACCTCAATGGTGCTTGCTGTGAGCCCTGTGAACCATAGTGTGTCCACAATTTGAAAAGGCAAAACACATAAAATGTAATACAGCAATTTCTCTAAGCAACACAACCACACAGATTCAGAATGTGAACAAAGGAAAAGGCAACAAAAACATAAGTCCGTCAACATGACTGAAGTGGGCTAATATTAGCCCTGTCTCCTGAATTTTTTTTAAATAAAATGTTAATGAGGAAATTCTGGAAAATCTGAAGAAAAAAAAACAATGGTGCAAGAGTAGTCTCAAGATTAGACTATTTTTTTTTGTTAAAAAGTGGGACGACAAATTCAAAACAGCAAAATTGTTTAAATTAGGTTTTCATGTTGCAGTCAGACACATTTATGTATAATAGTGTCCTTAAGTCTGAAATCACCATGAAAGTGATTTAGAATTTTTCAAATTTAATTAAAAAAAATCATTACACATTATATTATTAGAATAGCAGTTTGAGTGTATAATGGAATGGAAAAATGTAATGAGCTTTAAATTTTTTTGCGTATTTGTTACATTCTCCCTTTGCTGGCAAGGACTCCATAAGTTTGTGAAAAATAGGGGTGTTTCTAGGGTTACAAGAGATGAGGGGCTTAAGTCCCGTTCACACCGTGGACGGCATGTCTCTAGACTTTGCGATCTGTGTGGGTGGGTGTGGCTACTGCTGCCATCCCTCTAATGTTATTGGTGGACTGCACATCTGGCCATAGTAGTATTTGAAATGCTGATTACAGGTGATACTTCCGAAGATATCATACTAATTTGACCAGGAATCAGTTCTTTTACCTCTAAAAATGCACATTATGCAGGGAAGAGCATTTTATATAACCTGCAGCAGTGCTTAATACATCATATTTTAAACAAGATGAACTTTATATCAATATATGAATCAAACTCACTCAGAATGCTGATGGTTTTCCAGGTATAATTTTATTAGACCACATCTATGTATGTGGTTAAAGACAAATGACATAGAACAGTGAAATCACTCACAGAAACTTTGAACTTCTCCATCTTGGCTGCACTCGAGTCGACTCCAGTATTTCACACTCACCCTGCCTTGAGACGGATGACGTGAGCTCAACTGTCTTCACTCTCATAAGGTAGTCGCTCGCGAATGTCGCTCGTCATTTGCATGAAGTTGAAATTATCTCAACCTGTCTTGTCACTCCCCACAGCAATCTCTGTCGCCAACGGCCGCGACAGCTTGTGTTGCCGGAAGTCACTGTGCTCTCATTGAAAATGAATGGGATGGTGTCGTTGTCTTGTGCAATGTTGCTGGCGGTGTGAACGGGGCTTAAGGGCTTACAGGAGAACAACCCAACTCCCCAAATTAAGTCTATTTAAAAATTTAAGAATATTTATAAATGATAGTGTATACTACAACACTACCTTCAACATTGTCCATTTATTGCCTTTTGAACAAGCAAATCACAATTATTCTAGTACTCTTGTTGTGTGTTTAAGTTATTACCTTCTTACAGCTTTCAATAAGTGCGACGCAAACGCTTTGAAACAAAGCCATTGCCTCTGCCAACTGGTCGCTTTTGTAGTGAACTGAATGAACGCGCAAGTGGTAATCTACCATGGCCATCGCCCACTGCTTTTCATTCCGGACACCCTGACTTCTAGGCAAACAAAGTAAAAAGATAAATAAAAAAAATCATTTGTGAAATGAAATGTGTGTGAATCTTCAAAACGCATCAGGGTCTTGGGACAATAAATAGGGGCTAAAGCACCCAAAGCCCTCACATTGCAATACCACTGGTGCAAAACCTGAAGATTCAGTGTCATACATCATGATTGTTCTAAAGGGCATCTTGCGTGCTTCAATGGAAGCAAGGAAATCTGCACCAAAGGAGATGTTAGGCAGAATGTTATGGACTGACAGTCTCAGTCACCATTTAAATTTATTGCATCTTTTCCCCCTTTGTGTTCCATGGAAGAAATAACATCATATGGGTTTGGTATGATTAATGACGGCAGATACCAACATTTTTGGTGAACTATCCCTTCACCATTGCCATTGTCACAAAATTACTTACATCTGATTAGAGACTTAAAAAAAGGAAAAAAAAATATGTGTTATTTTATTTATCCAATATTTTCAATGTGGTCTGAGCAGGACTGTGACTTCCCATGCATTTCTCCCAACAATTGCAATTTCTCTAGCCTGGTTAGCAATAATTATACATACTGCGGTTTTCTCTTGCAGCCTAATAGTCTTACTTAGATTCCTGAGGCCCAACAATTCAATTAGCACAACAGATAATGTAACATATGATCTGCAGTGGGGGTATAAACTGTTAAAGAGCCAAGCTCCCAGCAGAAGATGTTTTCCCAGCATGCACGTCTCACTGGAATAGAGGGCCCCTGGCATGCAGCAGATTATAGAGTCATATACAAACCCTGCTTCATATATTCGCCACATGAAGTGCTCCCTCTCTAAAAATGGAGAAACAAACAAGCGTGACCGCTCTGATGCATATCACTTTATAATTAAATTATATTTTGATATGGTGCAGTGTGTGTGCTGGAGTGTATGTTTAAACTCTGGCAGGGGGTGATATTTCTGGAGGCACTGAGAGCCGAAATTAAGGAATTGAGAGTGATGGTGGCTAGAGTTTGTGGAATAGCTGCCTTGAGTTCTAGCAAATTTAACAGCTTAAATGGGACTACAGACTAGTTGATATCCCTAATAATTAAATCATGAACAACAAATGCTGGTGGAGTCATCTATATTTTTTTTATAGCGATGTAGCCAAGTGGACAATTTTCATGTAATTTTTTGTTATAAATTGAACATGGCCCCTTTAAGAACTGGAGTTTTGCAACACCTGCTTTTCAGCACTCACACCTGTTAGAGATGTGAAAACAAAAGTGAGAGCAAGCCTTTTTTTGTTCATCGATTGAGAGTCCTTTTGTAAATATATATAAAAAACAATTACGCAAAATGCTTGTAAATATAATTAAATATGTGTTCAGAAGAGTCGTTTGTAAAAATGTAGTGTTTGTTATGGGATATTTTTGAAGGATGCATATGGATTGCATATGTGGAGTTTGATCACGTTTGGAACACATGTAAGGACTGGGTATTCAGATTTAGAATTTACCATATCTTATTTAATGATTCATAGCCCAGAGTGTTTTACAACTAAGTGAACATGTGTAATAAGAATTGTATTGTTTTAAATTGTTATACATGTCCTTAAAGCCTGGTTAAAATGCATAAAATGATTTGAGTAATTTAAGCAATTATTTACTGTCAGAGTTTGTAAGGAAGGACCCAGAGATGCAGAGATACACAAAAATACATTTTAATAGAGATAATTAGAATGACAGATAGATGGCAAAACAGTAGAAACACAGAGCAGCAGTAGAGTCAACAATGATGGCAGTATGATGATGACAGCGATGACCCAGCGATAATGACTGCGTTGGCCACAGTGATGCCAACAATGGAGATAGCAGAGACAACTGCGTAGCTTGGAAGCAGTGTAGAGTAGGATATCCGGGTGAGGAGGAAAGCATATAACAACAGGGTAAGTAATCCTGGTAGGTAGAGATGATAACACAGCAACAAATAGACAGACAGGAAAACAGAGAACTGAATGGGCAAGAGAACAAAACTAGACAGGAACAATGAAGCAACAAGACTAGATTTGACTAAACTGACTTGAGAGGCGAGACAATCTGGCAACGAAAAAGAGAAACACAAGGGTATAAGTATTCAGAGTGAAATAAGCTGCAGGCACAGATAAATAACTGATGAACGGTGCGAATGTGCATTCCCATGGGAATGTCAATCTCGCCGTCCATGTGTCAGCCACGTAGACACACAGGAAGAACACAACAGACCAACCATGACAGTACCCCCCTCTAAAGACATCTCCAGGCAACCTCTGAAGGTCCATGACGATGCAGATGGAATTCGCGATGAGAGCAGTATCCAGAATGTCAAGGGCCGCAATCCAGCTTCTCTCCTCTGGGCCATAGCCCTCCCAGTCTACCAGATATTGGAAACCCCGGCCCCTCACATCAAACAAACATTTAACCGAGTAGGCCAGGACCCCAGCGATCAGATAGGAAGGCTGTGGAACAGGGGTTTTGGGGTGAAGTGGGGAGCGAATGGCAGTTCTTGGACATGTTAAACACTGGGGGTAATGTAAGTCAAACCGCCACTGGGCTAAGCACCTTACTGATGGTGTACGGTCCAATTAATTTTGGTCCCAGTTTACGTGAGGGTAGCCTGAGAGGTAGGTCTTGGGCAGCTAGCCAGGCCTTCTGACCACTCACGTAAACTTGGGGCTTAGACCGGTGGCGGTCTGCTGACGCCTTGTTCCGATCACCAGTCCGCAGCATGGCTTCGCTGGTGATCCTCCATGTGCGACGGCATCTCTGGGGGAAGGCATGAGCAGATGGAACAATGGCATCAGGTTCTTGGGAGGGAAACAAAGGAGGTTGGTAGCTGAAACAACACTGGAAAGATGACACTCGCAAGGAGTTGGTTGCATACTCAACGTATGCGAGTTTGGAACTCCAAGTTGACAGCTCGCTAGAGTCCACACAGTGCAAGACCCCCTCCAAATCCTGGTTAGCTAGCTCGGCTTATCCATTGGTCTGGGGATGGTACCAAGAAGACAAACTCACAGTCGCACCCAGTTGTCGACAAAACTTGGTCCAAAATTTGGAGACAAACTGGGAACCTCTAATGTCAATCAGGAGGCCATGGATGCAAAAGATATGGTCAATGTCAGTAGCCACTTTCTCTCTCGCTGATGGCATTTCAGGGAGGGGAATAAAATGGACCGCCTTCAGGAACATGTCCAACAGGATCAAAATTATCACGTTGCCATTGGATGAGGGTAAGCCGGTAACAAAGTCCAAGAAAAACTGACAAATGTCTTGCACTAGCATAGGCCACCAGAACCATAGGTTAACTAATGCCTGGGTGTGAATGGCTCCCGGGTGGCAGGCAAGGTTAGATAAGTGACCACACTGGTGGACATCAGTCCGAACTGACTCTGGGACAAACAACAAGCTCGCTGGGCACTTTTTGGGTGTTAGAACGATAAGCAAGGCTGAGCTGACTTTGAACTCCACCTCCCAAGACACCATTGCTACTACCAAACCCAGTGTAAAGATGTATCTGAGGAAGTGGAGGTGCTCTCGGTTTCAAAAATGCGACATCAAGTGTCAGGTTTGCCGTTCTTAGAACCGGGGCAATACAAGATTGAAAAATAAAATCTGCCAAAAAAAGAGCCCAACGAGCCAGCTGGGAATTTAGAGGCTTAGTGGAAGATGTTGTCTAAGTATACAAAAACATTTTGGTTGACCATGTCCCAGAGCATGACATTAACAAGTGCCTGGAAAACAGCTGGTACATTAAAAAGGTAGAACGGAATGACCAAATACTTGAAATTACCAGTAGAAGTATTAAAAGCACTCTTCCATTCGTCCCCCTCACTTATCCAAACCAGGTTGTAAGTACTGCGTAGGTCCAAATTTTATGAATATGGTGCCCTCCTGCAAAAGTTCAAAAGCCGATGACATTAACGTTAAAGGATAGCTATTCTTCAGTCCCCGATAATTTACACAGGTCTTAAGGAGCCATCCTTCTTGTCAACAAAGAAGTACCCCACCCTGGCAAGAGAAGAGGGACAAATAATACCTGCTTCCAGAGAATCGTTGATATACTTCTACATGGCCTCCCTCTCTGGAGCAGAGAGCACATAAAGATGACCCCGAGGTGGGGAAGTGCAAGGTAAAAGGTCAATCAAACAGTCAAATGAGTATCGCAGAGGTAGAGAAGTAGCCCTGGACTTTCTGAACACCTCTCTCCAGTCATGTAGACCTTGGGCACTGCGGTCAGATCAGCAGACTCCTCCTGTAACACAGAACAAGACAACACAACACAGGGGGAGTAGCAGAGACAAAACAATGAGACAGGCAAAACGAACTTCAAGACAAAACAGAACTCTTAGCCCAGTCAATATGAGGGTTCTGTGTTACCAGCCATGAGTGTCCCAGGACCACTGGAGCTGAGGATGAGATGGCAGTTACACAATATGGTTGCATTAGATGGTGAGTTTGATGGGAGCAGTGACATGGGTAAACATGGAGAGCAGAGTACCACACAGAGAGCTAGCTGGAATGTGTTCTGGAAACCATTTGTTAACCAATTCAAAAAAGTACAAAAAGTTACCCTCAGCTCCAGAGTCGATGATGGCCATGATGGTGTGGATGTTACTCTCATGCTGTACTCTGGCTGTTAGTAGTGTCCTGCTTCCAGGGTATTTAAGCAAGGGAGTGACGCTCACCAGTAACCCCCGTCCTACTGGTGAGCTTAGTCTTTTGCTGGACATACTGTAGCCTTGTGCACCAGTCACCCACAGTACAGACGCAGACCACTGACGATGCAGTAATATCATTCATTGGGCTCCTCCTCAGACACAGGTTCCACAGAGGTAGAGGTGGGAGTGGTGGCAGCAACTGGATTCTCCCAAAATGGTGAAGCTCTAGGACACCTCCGTTGATAAGCAAGACAGTTTTCAACTCAGAGGCCCAGATCAACTAGGTCATCGATGCTCTTAGGAAGATACAGTGCGTACATCTCATCCTTAACCTGGTTGGAGCCCATTCATGAACCAATCACACAGCGCTTGCTCATTCCATCTGCATGAGGCAGCGAGAGAGCAAAACTCGATCGAGTAATAAGAGACAGACCTCTCTCCTTGATGAAGGTCCGACAACACTCTTGCTGCCTCCTTACCAGACATTGACCGGTCAAACACTTTACAAAGTTCCTTAGAGAATGTATGGAAGGATGAGGATCACTGGTGTTGATTTTTCCCTTTACCGCATTCCCCATTCACGAGGCCATCCAGAGAGAAGGATGATAACGTAGGCCACTTTGGCATTTTCCGTGAGGATTGACAAAGGCTGGAAAGCAAAAACCAGACAACATTGTGACAGGAAATATTTACATGCTTTAGGCTCACCGGAGTAGGAAGCTGGTGGATTTAATTGAGGCTCGGGATGTCTTTTGGATGATGCGAATGCAGGATATATATATATATATATATATCCCAGATGTGGCTAAAAGTGTATAAAATGTATTAAAGGCCATGTGGCTCTCTTTCTATCAATGGTTTTATGCAGTGTTCCATTCAAAGTTGTACTTTAAGATATATATCACTGATTTCTTCATCTTCTATTTATATAGCGTTCTGTCGTTCGATGCGTGAAAAAATGTATTGGCATACAGTATTAAATTCACAGAGAAGATTGCCTGCATGCTCCTAGACACTGTCTCTTCATGTTTGCTAAATAGATTTCATTATAATGCAATGTGGAGGAAACTTTGACTTTTTGAACTTTATTTGCTAAAAAGTGAATGTTTATTATTTAAGGTGTATAACTCCCTTAATGGAACCAAGGTCTTGTGGTGTCATACAATTGCATAATTCTAGTGTTTCTTATTTGTATTTCTTATTGAAACATGAAGTTGGGGCAGGAAGTTTTGAAAGGCTAATTATTTATATTTGTCTGAATATCTTGCAATAAGCTTAATTTATTTTTGTAACATTTATATAAAAATGTTGGGAATTATTTTAAACCCTACAGGAAAAAAAATATGAGAAAAATTACTTGCGGAACCAAGACGACTGAAAAAGTTGACAGGCACTCTTGTGGGTGCTGTTGCTCCCATTGAATAAATTGCATTGCATTTTCTCCAAGGTTATTTCAAGATCTATTCATAGTACTAAATTGTATATGGACTCGTTTTAATCAGGAGCATCTGCTGTTTTTATATTCTGTATATGTTTCATTTAGTTACATGTGTTATATGTTTCAAGTGATAATGTGACATAAACCCTCGTCTGTTCACAGCTCATCAGGTTTCATGGCTTTTACTTAATATACTGTATAGTATATTTGATCTGTGAGTGAAAGAATATTTGTTGTATTCTGCGTGAGACCTTTCCGATCTGTAAGAAGATTTGACAGTATGGTGTACAGTTAATCATCATATTTTTTATCAAGTTATGAAAACAGAACACTACAAATTTGTCAGTCATTGCTTATATGCGTTGTAATTATGATTTTTTTTTTACAGTGGAGTATCAAAGTATGCCCACACATAATAAATAATATGTACCTAAATCTCAACATGTTCACATACTTTGATAAACTAATTATTAATGCTACAATAATTTAATAAATACTTTTGAATACCCAAACAACATTGCTTTTGTTTATATATGAAATGTAGGCCCATAATTATAATTTCAGTAATTAGGACATTTTCGCAGAACTATAAATTAAACCACCAACATAGAGGCTACATTGTAGGTTCAGAGCAGAAGTATAAATCAACCTATATTCTCTTATGGACTGAACTTTATCTTCTCATAACATTTTTTGTCTCCGTGTTTCTTTAAGGTGATATGTGTAATTTTATAGATTTTAAGAAATGTCTCTTATCCCAATTTAATATGCAGCAACAAATTTAAGCCATTTGTCAGGTGATTTCTCCAAAACACTTTGCTATGTGGCATTATGAAAACATCACACTGTTTGTTAAATCATCCCATCCAGCCTGACATAGAAACATTGGCTCAACCATTAGTGTGAATTTGGGGTGGGACTACCTGTTTGTCCAACCAATGTCAGACAGGGGGAGTGTTCAGGAAAAACCTTTTTTGATAACTAACAAAAATAATTTGAGTCCTTATTTTTGTCATCCATTTCATGACACTTGTTGTGTGGAAACTACATGCCTCACCTTGAATAAATGTCCCTGTAGCATTTACAACTACTTCAGCAACACCTCATGGCGCTATTTGCATGTTGCTGATGTTTAGAGCTACACTCTGCCTGTTACCATGCCAACCATGTGTCCCCTACCTTCTCGACCTCAAGTGGAGAAATAGGGGGATGGGTGTACCCTGGATTCTGCTCTCCAACCCCAGCCTTAAGATCTGGATTAACCCCCTACACCCCATCACAATGGGGGCACATGCACGCCTATCCACTGTGGTCCCATTCAGACCTGCTTTACTCACAGTCTAATAAGGATTAGTGATAATGAGACATAAGGAATTAAGCATGAATGAAGACCTCCTTAAGCAGTCATTCAATGTGTTCTGTCCTTCTGTCTCCTCTCTGTGTTTGAGCACAAGTTGTAATCCTCTTGAAAATCAAAGGTAGGCGGCTAATATGAATATAGGCCCAGATCCTACAGCAGCATTTTATTCAGCTTTCTGCCATCTGCCTTTTCTCTTTTCACCTACACCCCTCCCAGCTTGGTACTTGTATATAGCTCTTCACTTCTTTTTACTGTAGGGCCGCTGTTTAAATCCTCCCTCTTGTTATATATTAAGCTTTTCATATGAATAAGATCAGTGCCATGTGAGCTGTAAAGCTTGTAAGGTTATTTACCTTCTGATTCTTTTGATTACCATCTTAGAGATCATAACCTCTTCAAATACTCTCCACCTGTGATTTCCTAAACCAACTTGAAAAATAAAAAAATATTTTATAATTTATTCATACAAATGTTGTTCCAAACCTTGCATGAGTCTTAAAATTAGATATGTTGAGCTCTCAACTCAAAAAAGGTGCCTAAGGCAGAGGTTTAATATCTATTATGTTTCCCTCCAAAGGATTTTTTTTTGCGAAAAAAGGTTTAGCTCATTTAAATGATTAACGATATATCTGATAGAAATGCAAATTATCTATACAATTATCAATACAGTGTCAACATAATCTGTTTTTGTTTAACTTAATCTCATTAATTAATTGTCAATATTTCAAATGTTTGTAAACACTTTGTCAAGGAAAATATCATTAACAATAAAAACATGACAAAATATAGGTTAGGCTTACTTGTACAGATCTGACACTGCATACACAGCTGAATCAAGGGCACTTCCTAGAGTGCCAACACAAAGTTCTCGTATCATGCACCTGTCATCAACAAGTACCTGGAGAACAATGGATTGCCAAGAATGGGGATGTGTGTGCCATCCACCGCACCATTAACCTGTGGCACAGTGTGCACCAAGGATTTACAGTGCACATTCTTACTGGTCTGTGGCACATTTGATAGCCTGGTACACGGTGTATAACTTTTTTTTAAAAGCTGTGTACACAGCATGTACACATCGATGGATAGTCATTTTACCACCCCTGAGAATTTTCCCAGCTATTCTGTACTCGGCGGATATTGACAACTTGAACAGGGCGATGGTGATTTTACCTGTGATGGGCACAACATCAGGACAAATGAGTTGGTACAGCATCTCTAGTGAAATTCTAAAATGTTGCAGTCAGAGATTTTCATGAAATGTCTCTTCACCACAACCTCCCAGAATGCCCTACTGCATGGTCGCTCCCAGTCATATGGGCTTTGTTACATCAGGGCAGTTATTTGCAGTCCTCTCAGAAGAGGAACTGCTCCATTTCGATGTTGTGTTGTAATATTTCCTACTGTCATGATTCACTGTTGTGTTGCCTTGTGTTTATCTTCTGTCTTCTGTTTTCCCTGGACTACACTTCCCAGAATGCACTGCCCTCATCTCTGTCAGCTGTCCCCAATTGTTCTCACCTGTGTTCCATTCCCTCGTTAGTCCTTGTGTATATAAAGCCCTGATTTCTGTTCAGTGTTTGTCAGTTGTTGTGTTTTCTCCAGTTCTTGTTCCGGTTGCCATCTTGGTTTTTTTGTTTTGTTTCCTAGTTCTGAGTCTTGCATTAGACTTACATTATCTCACATTAATCTTAGCTGTATTTAGATCCAGCACTCTTGACTTCTTCCAAATGTTGCACCTACTGTTGCAATTATCTGTGAAATTACAATGACAGTTAGTTGGCCAATTTCAATTAATTGTCTCAATGCTCTCTCCATTTAAAAAAAGATTGGGGGACAAAATTTGGGTACATCTGGGGCATGTAAGGTACACAATTAGCGATATAATGCGATATACACAAAATTCTGTATGGAAACGGCTCAAGGGTGATTTCTTTAGGGATAAACCAAAACTTATGAGACAATGTGTCTTTTTTTTAAGGATAACGTCATCACGCACACCATTTTATTGGTGAAAGGCCATTTGGATGGAAATGAGCATGAGAAATCAAATTTCACAAACATTGTTTTACGCATTTTTAATTTGTCAATAACAGAACAGCACAAAAAGTGGATGGAAATATGGCTAATGATATCAAACATCTATGGTTCTCATGTGGCTCATGGCTAAATGCCATGACATTTTTTTCTCATCTATGAAGCTTAAAAATAATTGCTATGATTCTCAAAAACAATTGAAAGTAGGATACAAGTATGTAATGTCCTCAAGATGAGTAAATGATGATAGAACTATTGCTTATGTCAAATAAAGTGTTTTATTCTAAAATGCTTCATATCCCCCAGCAAGGCAATTTTATCCTGCCCTCAATGGATGCATTCAATCTGTGGATATCCCAAGTGTCTGCCTTTACATTGACCACTGTTCTGCTCTCTGTTTGATACCTCTGCTCATTATACACCTCTCGCCCTCCTCTCCAATTACTGCCAACCACAGAAGTAATTTAGTGAGGGGCCTCAGATGACTGGGACACTTGAGGTGCCATTACCCTGCACTCCCGTTGCTCTATCCCACACATACTGGCCAGCCTGAAAACACGAGTTGAGAGCAATTATGCTCTCATAACATGCATTACAACATTGGCAATTGTTTTAATGGCACATTATAAGCACAAACATGTTGTGAAGTATGTGGTTATGGAGAGCGATTTCAAAATATCTCTTATATTCTCTTGTGTGAAGGAGAGGCGTAAACATAGCAAAATCTGTGCGTTTCAAACGTCTTTTTTTTTCTCATGTGGATGTGGCCTTAGATTGTAGCCATCAAGATTAAAGAGCAACATTTTTGAAATTTCTCTATATTCCTTTATTTTAAATGTTTAAATAATGTGGATTAATGGCGATAACGTTGTAATGGTGGATAACAACCTCAGAGCAAATGGGAGGTCTGTTTTTAAAGTTTTTATTTACTTATGTATTTATGTTAGCCCCAGGTAGACCGATGTACACAAGTCCTTTGAGAATCAGAGGGCCCTTCACAAATTCCAGCCTCCCTCCTCTTCTCCCCCCCTGTTTTCAAGAGGCTCTCATATCCTTGTTCTCTATTTGTTCTCCACCTGCCAGTTCAGTATCACATGTCTAGTAATTAATTATTATTATTTGAACATTTTCTGATGAATGTAAGTGAGCAAAAGTCACTTCTACTATGTTAGGGTGTTAACATACAGGCTAACCGAGGCTTAGCCCCAAGGCCCGTTGCTGTAGGGGGCCCCCCAACTCCCAGGAGGCACCTCAATCTCATTCGTGACTATTGCCCCCCATCAACGTTCACAGAAGGAGCGCATGTAAACGCATTCAGTGGGTGATATAAACACAGTGAGTTATGCTGCAAAGTTTAATACTTAGTGATTTGTTCAAATCTTTAGCCCTAAGTTTCAGCAGTAGTAATAGTGATTCATTCCTTACCAAGCATGCTCATAAAGCCATGTTGAGCTAAATTAGATATTTGTACAACATGCAGTCAGCCTTTCTGTAAATTTTTTACCATGCACTTGCCGTTTCTCAGTGTGGCTTTAGAATTCCTATAGAATGTGTGATGTCTGTATGTTGATATTTCATCGACCAGACAGTGAGAATCCCTCAGATCATGTGTGAAATATTCTATTACTAAAGACTCCTGGAGTGCATAATATCCTATTAATGAACACTCTAAATTCAAAGGCAGACACTCATTTTGTGAGCAGTTACCAATTTAAGGAGAGGAATTGGCCTGCCTTTATAAATACTCAGATGAATGAGAAATTCCAAAGACAAAGAACAACCTTGTGCTATTACTTGAACTTGATTTTTTTATGTGTTTGTGGATCCTACAATGTAAAATTTTTCTCTAAACCACAACAATCTGCTATTGGCTCTTGTGTTTTTGCAGAGGATTTTCAGTAAGTTGGGACACCACGCAGAGCACCCTTTTTTACGTCAACATTTTTTACATTTTACAAGTGACAACACAAGTGAGTTATGAATGAAGATTAATGAATAGTCAAAGTGACATGACACCTTGTTTCATTTTACTATAATATCCTATTTTGGCTGCATTGTGACATTTATTAATTTATTAATTGAATCAGTAATTGATTAATAAGAATACAATTATTTATTTTACTATCATTGTTATTAATATGTATGAATATGTGTATTCATTAAGGATTTATGCAAGTTAAAATGCTCACTATTTGGCAAGTATTGCATGATTTTATGACTGATAACGCATTTATAAATTATTTAATGTCCCCCTTTTTTTTAAACCTTTATGAAGGGAACAGAAATGTATAGAGTTATTTTAAAACGTTTCAGAGGTCCAACAAAATTTCGTTAAAAAATTACAAAGACAAATGTTACCTTTCTTTGGTATAATGAGCTCTGATGAATCATGCACATTAACACCAGTGTATTAAGAAAGTAAACTTTAACTAAATTTGTTTTAGGTTTAAATATTTGGTTAAAAACAACATGATCACATAGGAAGTCGGCATGTTGTTTCTGAGAGTTCCAGAACCCTACGATCAGCCACAATATGCCGACTCGCTGACAAGCGGCATCTCCTATCCATACATTTTGCATTGGCTCTAACACATTTATCTTCTCATGTGGTGCAACTGGAAGCATGATGCATCAGCAATGTGAAATACTTGGGTTCAGATGCAGTGTTAAAACCAGGAAGTAATTGCATTTGCATAATCAATGATGAGTGTTATTCGCAGGTTGTATTTTTCCCTCTAATATAACATTTTCACTCCACTGATGGTTAGGTTTGTGGTTTGGGTAGGGGGGTACAGTTTATAAAATATGCATTCCTCTTCACTGTATTATAGCCAGTAGAGCTGAAAATAGTTCAAAAGTCCACATCACTTACCGCTTTGGCCACTGGCAATACATTTTACGTGCCCTCGCAAAAGTTTTGCATTCCCTTGCAATACATTTACCATGGGGTTTTCATTAGTTGTCAGTTATAATCATCAAAATTAAAAGGAATGAACACTTGAAATATATCAGTCTGTGTGGAATGAATTAATATAATATCCAAGTTTCACTTTTTGAATGGAATTACTGAAATAAATCAACTTTTTGATGATATTCTAATTATATGACCAGCACCTGTAAATATAAATGTTAAAAATACTTTTATAAATGTTATTTTAATGTAGTTTTTATTTTTATTTCATTTTCAGTTTTTCACTCCAATTTAGTTTGTTTTGTTTAGTTTTTTCAGTTCTTTGTAGTTTTAGTTTTGTTTTTCAGTACATTTAGTTTCCTGTCTGTCGCTCACTCAACGTTGTGTCGAATGAAGTGACACTAGGGGACTTCTGAAAAAGAGAATATTTTCTTAAGAGTTTATTTCTCTAAAAGAGCACACACAGCAGGTGTTGAACGTCCTTTTCAGGATGCGTCTTTTTAATGATGCCTTTCTGCCTGTGCGGACTGTTCTAGTTCCTGGACGCGGTCGATATCTCTCCGCTCCTGACGGTCATAGACGCTGCCTCGTGTGTCTGAGCTGTGATTACACTGAGGCGGCATTTGTGGGTGGTTCTTGTTCTCACTGCGAGAACTTAACCATAGCAACGTTGTGTTCGCGGCTTTCCTTCCTAAAAAGGAAAGCCTCTCCAGCCACCCCCCACGCCGCTCCTTCTTCCCACGTGATTGAGGACGACCCGGCTGGTGATGGAGGTGATTTAGGGATGGCACCGGGCTCGGTTTCGCCGGGTAGATCCCCACGAACCATGATGAATTTGCCGCTGCATTGGAGAGCGTCCTGGCATCTGACGCAGAAGACTCGACTGGACTGCCGCCTTCGGGTCGGCCCGCCCAGTCTGAGGCTCATGCCCAGATGGCCAACATGCTTGCCCGGGCCGCCGTGAGCGTGGGGTTGGACTGGAACCCTCCATCCTCCCCGCAGCCCTCACGGCTAGACAGTTTGTTACTCGAGTCCGGGTGCCACTCACAGCCACACACCCCCCCCGCCTCCCCCAGATCCTTTCTTCCCGGAGGTGTACCTTTCACTGCCTGCAACCAACCTCCTCGTTTGTCAGCTTTGTGTGTCAGCGGGGCAGCCCACGGGTACTCTGAGGTTCCCCAGGTGGACAGAGTGGTTGCAATCCACCTATGTCCGGAAAACGCCGCAACCTGCTCCCCCTCCATGGCCTGTAGGATGACGTCGTCACTGATCACCAAAGCTTACAGTGCCACCAGAAAGGCCACCTCCGCCCTGCATGCCATGGCCCTCCTGCAAGTCCACCAGACCAAGGCACTAAAAGATCTGCAGGTAGTACTGACCCCGACGTGCTGCAGGAACTGTGCTCTGCGACTGACCACGCCAACACCCTACGTGCGGAGATCGAGACCCTTTTACTCAAAGACGTGATAGAGCCTGTCCCTCCAGCTGAGATGAAGAAGGGTTCCTACAGCACTTACTTCATCATACCCAATAAAGGCAGTGGCTTATGACAGATCCTGGACTTGCGAGTTTTCAACCTGGACTTGCACAAACTCCCGTTCAAGATGCTCACGCAAAAACACATTCTAACATGTGTCTGGCATCAGGATTGGTTCGCAGCGGTAGAACTGAATGACGCGTCCTTCCATGTCTCTATCTTGCCTCGACATCGACCCTTCCTACGGTTCACGTTCAACGGCCAGGCATATCAGTACAAGGTCCTCCCCTTCGGTCTGTCCCTGTCCCCTCACGTGTGCACACAGAGACCAGCTCTCCCCGGTTTAGGGCATCTCTTCTCTCAGCATGGAGTTAGACTCAGTCTCAATGATAGCGCGCCTCACAAACGAGCGCAGCAGTTGGTGCTGAATTGCCTCACCTCATTCAAATTAGGCACCGTGGGCATATGGCATCCTCCAAAAAATGAGGCCCCAATTCAAAAATGGAACTAATATCACACACTGAATTTATGGGCAACAGCCTGGTAAAGTTACAGTACCCCTACAAAGTTTTTCTTTCTCTATTACATGTATTCATACACAGGATATGAGGGCAGTGGTATCTCAAGACTATAAATTATAATGCAGTCACCCTTAATTCATTTATACTGACATGTATAATTCTCGGGTTGATGCATATGAGACCAAGATGGGCATGGCGCCACGGCACATACCATGTGATCTTCACCCCTTCCTGCCATCAGCTACTCAACCCCTGGACAGACCTCTGTTTTCTGCGGACAGGAGTCCCCCTAGAGCAGGTGTCCAGACACGTCGTGGTCACAACAGATGCCTCCAAACTGGGTTGGGGTGCTGTGTGCAATGGGCACACAGCTGTCGGTTCCTGGACAGGACCACGTCTATGTTAACACATCATCTGCCTAGAGTTGCTGGCAGCATTTCTTGCCCTGCGGAGGTTTCTCCCGCTGATTCAGGGCAAGCATGTCTTGATCCGTTCAGACAGCACTGCGTCGGTAGCGTACATAAATCGCCAAGGCAGTGTGTGCTCTCGCCAAATGTCACAGCTCGCCTGCCATCTCCTCCTCTGGAGTCAGCTCACTGATGTAGCTGAGTGCCACTCATATCCCAGGCAGCCCCAACAAAGCAGCGGACCCGCTGTCATGACAGGCCATCGTCAGTGGAGAGTCCAGCTGAATTGGGACCAATACGGTAAAGCACAGGTAGACCTGTTTGCTTCCCAAGAAAACTCCCAATGCCCACTTTGGTACTCCCTATCGGAGGCTCCCCTTGGGGCAGATGCGCTGGTACACAGCTTGCCCCGAAGGCTGCACAAATATGCATTTACCCCAGTGAGCCTTGTTGCACAGGTGCTGTGAAAGGTCAGGGAGTATGGGGAACTTAGTGGCTCCTTACTGGCCCACTCGGACTTCTCGCTCCTCGTGACAGCACCTCCCTGGCAGATTCCCCTGAGGAAGGACCTTCTTTCTCAGGAACGGGGCACTCTCTGGCATCCGCGCCCAGACCTCTGGAACCTCCATTTCTGACCCTTGGATGGGATGCAGAAGCTGCCAGCTGTCGTAGACACAATCAACAAAGCCAGAGCTCCCTCCATTGGGCAGCTTTATGCCCTAAAGTAGCATCTGTTCGCAAACTTCTGCTCTTCCCAATCCGAAGACCCACAGAGGTGTGCAGTCGGGTCAGTGTTCTCATTCCTTCAGGAGAGGTTGGAGGGGCTGTCCCCCTCCACCTTGAAGGTGTATGTAGCCTCTATATCGGCTCACCATGATGCAGTGCATGGTAAGTCCTTAGGGAAGCATGACCCGGTCATCAGGTTCCTTAGAGGCACCCGGAGGTTGAATCCTCCCAGGCCATGCCTGTTCCCCTCATGGGATCTCTCCGTGCTCCTTGTGTGACTTTGGAGAGCCCCCTTTGAGCCGCTAGAGTCAGGTAAGCTAAGAGCCCTCTCCCTGAAGATGGCTCTCCTGATTGTTCTCGCTTCCATCAATAGGGTTGGGGACCTGCAACGTTCTCTGTCAGCGACACTTGCCTGGAGTTCGGTATGGCAGATGCTCATGTCATTCTAAGACCCCGACTGGACTATGTGCCCAATGTTCCTATGACCCCCTTCAGGGACCAAGGGTTTCAACAAGTTCATCAAGAAAGGAATTTCCCATATCATCAGCGAGGGAATGCAAACTATTATGAGAGATTAGCACATTTATTGTGAGGGCACGCAAAACTATTTTAGAAAAAATAAATCCCACCCTGTTCTCTTAAAGCCTCTGCATATCAATGTTCCAATTATGTAATATTAATAATGATCCTTTTGATTGAAATATGTTTATGTAGTGAACTTGTTTAGTGTGTATTCCATTTGATGCTGGCACCATTTGATCCCTGACACATTCACCAGAAGCAGGTGAAAGCCTGGCCAGCAGGAGACATCTTTGCTCTTCAGGACTGTTTTGAGTGTACTGACTGGCACGTGTTCAGGAAGGCTACAACATATGGCGACTCTATCAACTTGGAGGAATACACAGCATCAGTGACCAGCTAAGCTGTCACTTTCTCCAAGACCATCACCACATGCTCCAACCAGAAGCCGTGGATGACTGCGGAGGTGCGTGCGCTGCTGAGGACCCGAGACTGCCTTCAGAGCAGGTGACAAGGCAGCCCTAAGAACAGCGAGGGCCAAACTGTCCCGGGCCATCAGAGAGGCAATGTGCGCACACGCCCAGAGAATCCACAGTCACTTCCAGGACAGCGGTGACACACGTTGCATATGGCAGGGCATCCAGGCTATCACCATCTACAGGACAACATCAGTTGCCTGTGACAAAGATGCCTCCCTCCCATATGCACTGAACGACTTCTACGCTCGGTTTGAAGTGCAGAACGACGTGGTGGCGTGGAAGACCACTCCTCCTCCCAAAGACCAGGTGCTCTGTCTTACCACGGCTGATGTGAGGAAAACTCTACGTAGAGACAACCCACGGAAGGCTGCTGGACCAGACAACATTCCTGGCAGAGTGCTCAGGGGATGTGCACACCAGCTGGCAGATGTTCTTACCAACATCTTTAACATCTCTCTGAGCAGCACTGTCATTCCAACGTGCTTCAAGGCCACCACCATCGTCCCCATGCCAAAGAATTCTTCAGTGTCCTGCCTCAAAGACTACCGTCCCGTCGCACTCACACCCACACAGTGCTTCAAGAGGCTCGTCATGAGGCACATTAAGCTGCCCCCCTCACTTGACCCACTGTAGTTTGTGTATCGTCCGAACCATTCAACAGACGATGCCATCACCTCCACCCTCCATCTGGCCCTCACCCACCTAGATAAAAAGGACACATACATTTGAATGCTGTTCATAGACTTCAGCTCAGCATTCAACACAATCATTCCCCAGCACCTGATTGGAAAGCTGAACTTGCTGGGCCTGGACACCACCCTCTGCAACTGGATACTGGACTTCCTGACTGGGAGACTTCAGTCAGTCCGGATCGGGAACAGCATTTCCACCACTACCTCACTGAGCACTGGGGCCCCCCAGGGCTGTGTGCTCAGTCCACTGCTGTTCACTCTGCTGACTCACTACTGTGCAGCAATGCACAGCTCGGATCACATCATCAAGTTTGCCGATGACATGACCGTGGTGGGTCTCATCAGCAAGAACGATGAGTCAGTATAGAGAGAGGAGGTGCAGCAGCTAACAGACTGGTGTAGAGCCAACAACCTGTCTCGACAAAACAAAAGAGATGGTTGTTGACTTTAGGAGAGCACATAGTGATCACTCTCCACTGAACATCGATGGCTCCTCTGTGAAAATCGTCAAGAGCACCAAATTCCTTGGTGTTCACCTGGCGGAGAACCTCACCTGGTCCCTCAGCACCAGCTCTATTACCAAGAAAGCCCAGCAGCGTCTCTACTTTCTTCGAAGGCTTAGGAAAGCACATCTCCCACCCTCCATTCTCATTACCTTCGAGAAGATCATCAGGGTCTCTCTTCCCTCCATCAAAGACATTTACAAAAGACACTGCATCCGCAAAGCCACCAGCATTGTGGATGACCCAACACACCCCTCACACAAACTCTTCACCCTCCTGCTGTCTGGCAAGAGGTACCGAAGCATTCAGGCCCTCACGGCTAGACTGTGTACTGCTTCTTCCCCCAAGCCATCAGACTCCTTAATACTCAGAGACTGGTTTGACACACACACGTGTCCTGAGTTGCACTTTAATATTTTCATTTTATACCTGGCTGCTACCTCAATAACTGCTATGTGACATAGAACACTATCTCATAGTATGTTATGTTTACATTTGGCATTTTTAGAAACTGTCAAAATTTGCATTACTGTGTACTGGTCGGTGCTGCACTGTCTCTTACTGTGTCTATTGTCCTGTTCATTGTTAATAATTTATTGTACTGTCCCGTAATTTTTGCACACGTTTACACATGCACTTTATATAGGTTTTTATTTAGTCTGTGTAGTCTCATGTGGTTCTGTTGTTTGTCCTATGTTGTTTTATGTAGCACCATGGTCCTGGAGGAACGTTGTCTCATTTCGCTGTGTACTGTACTAACTGTATATGGTTGAAATGACAATAAAACTTGACTTGACTATGTACTATGCCTGATAAATTATCCTAGCTGCTTGTAGGGGGGATGGGGGGAGTGTATTTCACAATTGTCACTCATATCACAATTTTACAGCAAAAGTCCTTCTTTATTTTCGAGAGACTCGTATACTGTATGCATTTCATATTGTTTCATTTTAATCATTAAAAAGAATCAGGTTCCAAATCATTTGATTCTGAGTTGAACATCTCTAATCGTTAACTTAAGACCTTAATTATTCCAATTCTTTCAGTTGCCCTTTCACAAGCTACCCTGCCTATCCCCTCCATGCTAGGGTCCTCCCTCCCAGGGGAGATGCTGTCCTCCTCCGCAGCTGTCTGAATGAGAGAGGATGTCAGTGCTCTTATCTGCCCTATCTCCAGGGTGCAGTATAAGACCTGAACAGCACTGCCACATACACAGTCAATGCAGACACGAGCGATACAATCTGTGTTTAGTGAATCAGCTCTTGCTCGCTGTTTTTCTCTCTCACACATGCAAATACAGATATTTTCCCTCGCTCTTGTCAGGGTGCCAACAGGGAGACCCTCAGCCCTACAGCTAATTAATTCAGAGCAAATAGTTTTATTGACATGACAAATGTTACATCGGCATCTCCAGAACAGATATGGACAAGCTGTGTATCTATAGGGAGTGGACCAGATTATGTACCTGCACTGATGGTAGTTCTTTGATCATTAAATAAGGAACTCACAAAACAAAAGGTATGACAAACATTGATATGGCCAGAGTACTGAAACCTTTACACACTTTAGCATCTGGCATGGATTGACCTGCACTGGACTGGTGGGGAAAAATTTGTTGACTTTAAAAAATATTCTGGGTCCAATACATTTTTGTGGTTATCAACATTATACAACAAATGCTGTCGACTGAACCCAGGATTTTCCTGTAATGTCTTAATATATGTTACATGTCTAGAAAGAGCAGGCATCTTTTCAGATTTAGCACATTTAATGAAAGGATTCTACAAAAATAATTATAAGTGGAGCATCTGAATTCTCTGCCGTTTACTACGCGTAACTGCATCACCTGCAGTATTGTGTTCTTAATACAGTGCAACATTTTCTATATATACTGTTAACATTTCCCTGCTATTTCCCAGATTAATTTGTAAATATGTTCACTTACAAATCCCTTTCTCTTAGAATTTATACAAACATATTGCTCAGTAAAAATAAAGCAAATATAATAACAAAAACATATTTGAACAGTCATATTATACTGTAGTTTCCCTGTTAAACCAATTTCAAAACACCATAACTTCTCAGTTAAAGTACATACTCTGAATAAACAATGACGATATAATTTCCTCTAAGTCTTGACCCTTTACATTTCACTGTTCCTTTTTAATAAACAGGCATATTATCTTGTTTGGAATCCACTAAGCTACATAAAAATGACTGACATGCAATTTACTCAAGATGGCGCAAACTAACAAATTCCATGTGTAGCAATTTAACTCTACCCTCAAGTAACTTATTAAGTTATCAAGATACAAAATGAAAAAATAAACCTCACGTTTCACAAGATATTGTCATCAATATGAAAAATAATCAACTTGTTTCAAGTACTGAGTTCCGCTCGACTTATGGCTACCGTTGAATTCACGAGTAATTATTATGTTTTGGTGCTGAAAACGTACTTAAAGGGATAGTTCACCCAAAAATTTTAATTATCCCATAATTTACTCACCCTCAAGCCATCCTAGGTGTGTATGACTTTCTTCTTTCAGCCAAACACAATCGGAGTTATATAAAAAATATCCTGGCTCTTCCAATCTTTATAATGGGAGTGAATAGTATCTTAGATTTGAAGCCCAAAAAAGAGCATCCATCCATCAAAAAAGTAATCCATATGACTCCAGGGGGTTAATAAAGGCCTTCTGAAGCGAAGCGATGCGTTTTTGTGAGAAAAATATCCATATTTATAACTTTATAAACTATAATCACTGGCTTTCGCACGTTCACAAGAGAGTCGAGTTCCAACGTATGACGGAGGCGTAGCGTAAGCTCCGGTGAGAAGGGACAAATGTGGAATTGTGCGTTTTTACAGTAAAGGAAAATGGTGAAAAGAATTTTTAGCTATACTGTAGATTTGTATTAGTCTTAAAATTGTGCGTTTGTGCATCTCTCCAGTCATTCCAATCAACCATTCATGGCAGCAAACACTCTCAGCCTCTGTTGGCATTACCTTGCATGTCCTGCATGGGCACCACCACGTCTCCCATTCTCTCCGTCTGCCAGATTCTTTTGTTTGTGCCGCTGCTGCAGCCTCCTCCATCTGGTTGGTGTACTCCGGTTCAAAATAATAGGACTGGGCAAAAAACTCAATCTCCTCTTTTCTTATATCAAAATCCTCTGACATTTTTCTTTAGAAATCCTCGTTGTTGTCTTCTAATTTGTGACCGGCATTTTGTTTTGCTCTAACTTCTGCACTTCTGCATTCATCATTTCTCACCGAAGCTTACGTTATGCCAATGTCATTCGCTGGAATTCGAATCTCTTGTGAACACGCGGATGGCCGTTACCGGAAGCCAGTGATTATAGTTTATAATGACCAGTTCATGAACAAATCTTTCTTTTGAACCAGTTCTTTTTAGTGAACAGGTTGAACTAGTTCACCAAATCGGACTGAATCGTTTGAAACAGTTTGCGTCTCGAGGCAACACTAATCTATAAGTTAACCTATTTTAACCTGTCTCTCGGATGTTCCTGACACTCCGAATCGAAATGAGCCAATAACCAGGAGTAATATGATTTTAGAACTGCTTTTGCCAACTCTTCTTTGCAATTAACTGCTCCAACTAATTCACAAATCGGACTGAACACTCGGGCCATAACAGCTCTCGAGTCAACTGTACAATGAGTTTATTTTGTTTATGAGTTTCCAACATACTGGAAATATTTTTTATGACTTGATTGTAATACTGTTTTATCATGTATGAAGATGATCCAGTCTACAGCTCTTGAGTCAACAGATGAGTCAACCTCTAGCACGCAGCAGCCTGCTTGCACCTGTGTCAGCAGTTCACATAACACGGGCTAGTGCGTGGAGCTTTTAGGACACCTTGCGTTGCTTCATTCGAAACAACGTCAAATGAGTGACAGAAGGGGAACGTCACAGTTACTGTTGTAACCTCCGTTCCCTGAGGGAACTAGACCTACCACTGTAAATGGCCGTACCTTATTCTCAGCTCCTCAGTGCAAAAATCTGACTGACAGATGCACGCCCGCTTCTCTTTATACCCGTATGTCCGGGGGCGGGACATGCAAATTCTGTCTGCCAATTTCTCATTGGCCTTTTCTCAAGTTCAGAGGTATGCGAGGCTCCCAAGGAAGACCCCTTGTGTAACTTCATTCGACACATCGTCTCGTTTCCTCTCTCAGGGACAGAGGTTACAACAGTGACGTTTTATTGAATTCATCTATCTGCTCAAAAGCAAGGTTTGGTAGAGTCTGGGCGCTCTAACCTCACAATTCGTGAGTGCCTTCTTCCATGCAATGAACATTGTGTGACTATGGCAATATTTTAGCAAAATAAAATATATTTACGACAAACCAATCGAATTTAACGACCTTCTTTCTCACACAATTTCCTTGTTTTCATTCTAGATAGGAACATTTTTGATTTTTTACTTTTTTAATACTTAAATACAATTTAATTTGAATACTTTTTTACTTTCACTCGAGTAAGTTTTTGGCTAGATACTTTGAGAAAAATTTCACTCAGTGTACATACTTTCACTTAATTATAATTTCTGAGAACCTTTTACACCTCTGCTATCAGATTTTGTAAATACAATGTAACAACATATCTAAAAAGGAAAGTTCACCCAACAATACAAATGTAATAATTTTTTTTACCCTTATTTCATTTCAAACCCATATGATTTACTTCAAATATGGCGACACGTCAATTACATTTAAACATTGTTTTTTGTGAGATTACATTTGGTCACCAGATGCGCAGAATCAATGAGGTTTTATGTTATTGATGTGTCGCCATAATTGGTTTGGGGTATGTATACTGTACATGCAAGAGTTGATTACTGATTTGATTTGAGAGTGAACAAAGACTTAAATTACGGTCTGTTTATCATACAAGATAATTGTATGCTTTCAGAAGACTTGGAATATGATGCACGAGTCACATGGACTACTTTATGACACTTCTGGATACTTAATTAAGCAGTTAAATTAAAGTGTTACAGTATTAAAGTTTATGAAATTGTTACAGTACATTCAAATCATTTAGGAACTAAAAGTTACGAAGTTGAAGATCAGTGCAAAAATGTCTAATAACAGCCTTATCTTGTAAATATCATTGCACTACTCTACAAAATTAAAACATTTTTTACTTGTGATGTTTGAAAGACAATACAAATCTTTAGAAAAAACTCATCATTGTGAGAGATTTTCCCATAAGGATGAAATAATGAGCATGATTAGACCAATATAATTCTAACCATAATTAAATACTGATAATGACTGTAAACTTTAAACCATGTGGTTGTGTAGCCAAGTGGAGACATTTCATGAAATTTAACTCGCCATAAATTGAACGTGGCACCTTTAAGAACTAAAGTTTTGAGACACCGAAGTTAAGAGACACCTGCTTTACAGCACTCATGTTAGAAATGTGAGAATATACACTGGGGAAGAGAGCCCCCGGTTATATATATTCAGCCCCATCGACCGCTGTTTCTTTTCAATACATTTTGAATAAAACCCCAAAATATATTTTTGTGTTCTGTATGGTTTATTCACAACCCACCGGCTACAGTTGAAAAGCCATTTTATGATGTCATGTAGACAGGGTTGGGGAGTAATGGAGTACATTTAATGGGAATACGTATTTAAAATACAAAATATTAGTAACTACAGTTACAATTTAAATAATTTGTAATTACAATCCAGTTACATTCAAAAAATATTTTGATTACTGAAGAGATTACTTTGCATTTTATTGTCATTTGTTTCATTTAATATTTAGTCCTTTCAGATGGAAAACATGTATACATATAAATTAAGTGATCCAAAGTTCATTTGAACAGCGGTGAAACACTTTCTTATGATGTGTTACATTCATACGAGCAGACGGAGAAGTAAGTTTGAAGTAAGTTTGGAGCAGAACAAATAGAAATAAACCTTGTGTAAATTGTCAGCTTTACGCTAAGCTAAAATGCTATTTCTATCCATTTTACATGCACATGTTACCAGACACGATCATATTTATTATCAAGAAAACTCATGCTGGATCATAATTTCTAGTAAGACCTTTTGATATTAGGGCAAAAATCGTATTCTTGATAATAATTTTTATATTGTTTTCCTATAAAAATATAAAAAAGTCCTTAAAACAAGAGCAATTTGCATCATCTTGTTTTAGAAACAACACTGCATAAGATATTGAGGTTTTATAGTCAAATCAAGTGACAAAATCTACCAGTGCGAAAGAAGTAATCCAAAGTATTTAGAATACGTTACTGACCATGAGTAATCTAATGGAATAAGTTACAAATTACATTTTACATCATGTGTTCTGTAATCTGTAGTGGAATTTCAAAAAATAACCCTCCCAACCCTGCATGTAGATTTCATACAACTCATTAAATTGTAATGGTGATGATTAAAGGAGACATGCAAATTGGTGGATGAAGTCTGCTTTCTAAAGTTTGCATGTAGTAGCATGCACAAGACATGTATTTGTGTAATGCTGCTTAAGGACAGAATATATACTTCTCACTCTCTCTCTGAAGTGCAAAAGCAGGAAGTGCTGTTCCAAGCTGTTGCCTCTCATTTCCCCTCTGAATCTCGTACTGCTGTTCCACTGCCTGCTTTAATTTCCTCTGCTCTGAGCATGTGTGAGAGTTGGGAATGAGGGAGTGATGTATGGACCAGGAGTGTGTTTGCTACTCAGCTGAATCACTGTTAGAAATCTCTTGTGTTTTCCCCATGGTGGGCAGAGTAAGTGATAATCACAGACCTTTCCTGTGTGGGATCTAAAGATTGTGGAAATGAAGCTATTGTTGGTCATGACTGTGATATATGTACTGAAGAAAATCGTAAATGGATTACGAAGTTTAACACTTCAGGTTAAGGCTTTGCTCATATATCACTAACCATAAGTGAGCAATAATAATTAAATATGGATGACTGAGAAAGAAACACTGAAATAAGATTTTTTTTCTTCATATAAATATATCACTGAAAGGATTGGCTAACATGGAAATTTAGGTTCAAGTACACCCTAAACTTTGATTTACTGTAACTTTTCTCTATTTAAATTGGTTTATAACTCCATAGTGCCACACAGGTCTCAGGGTATTTAATGGACTGTAGATTTTAGATTCCGTCATACAGCTCATTTTTCACCTTCCAAACACTCTCTGATGGTCTGCAATAATTCAATTAACAAATGACCATACATTTTTGATTAAGGCTTTAATAATTGCCAGCCATGGATTTTGGTAACTAGTGCCCTGTAAAAGATAATTCACTCTGAGAAGTAATTATACTTTTCCATTAGAGCTCCCATGATGGACCTCTACCACTCATTTGTAGGGAATCTGTAGAATATTTAATAGCAAGTCTCTAAAGCTTATGAAATTAAACTGTCAGATAAGCAGAACCTTTATTTAGATGTAATTTAATTGAAAGGTGTCAGTTTATGACAAATAGTATATGAAATATATGAGCATTTTATCTGCTGTTGGATTTCTACGTGTTTTTTTACTTATACACTTGTTTCAAGCAAATGGCAATATATGTAATTGTATGGCAATATTTTTCTATTTAATATTAATTCAACATGAATATATTAAGATTCAACAATATTATATGTAATAATATTTTTTTTTGATTATATATTTTATGTATTTATAATAGTAGTAGTTAGTATTATTATTAATAATATCATTATAGTAATCAAATGCATTATTATTTTTAATGTTAATGTGGAAATTATATTTATATTATATTTATATTTAGATTGTTATTGGTGCTGTTGGTACTTATAATAATACAACTTTGTAGTAGATTAAATAAGACTAATAAGAAAATTACATTCTATTTATTTTGTATTCATTTGTAATTTATGGAATATTTAATAGCAAGTCTCACAAGTTTATGAAATTTGTCAGATAGGCAGAAGTTAATTTTGATGCAAATTAAAAGCAAAAGGTGTCAGGTGACTAAAGGTAGGTAAATTAAATTATTAAAATATTATTTGTGGTGGGATTGTTAATGCGTTTTTATTTTGCACCTTTTTCAAACAAATAGCAACATATTCAATTTTATTCCAATATTGTTATATTCAATATTAATTTATTATAAAAATATCTGAATAATGATATTAATAATAATAATAATTGTTATTATTATTATTATTATTATCTTTGTCTTTGTTGTTGTAACATCTGAGCGGCCTCCCGTCCACCAGAGGGAGCCCTCACCTGAATACTGAACTCTGTCACTTCCTGTTTCCTGCCACAGCAGTTCCTGCACGACACTTCCTGTTTGCTCTTCATTTAAGCCATGCATACTCACTCATACCTTGTAAATTATTGACAGTTCATCTGCCTTACCTGTTTATCTGTTGCTATCTCATTCTGCTTCATGTTATGATCTACTGCCTGTTTATTGGAATTATGTTCCTGGATTACCCCTTTGGTATTTTTTGCCTGTTTGGATTGATTACCTATAGTCAACCTCTGCCTGTATTACTACATTTGTGATTTCTGATTTGGATGTGTTCATTAAACTCTTCTGCAAAATGGATTCTAACCCGAACTCCGGTCCGAGTTTGTTAGTTGTATTGATAATAATAGTTTTTTATTTTGTTCATTATTATAAACAACACCATAAAATTAAATAATTTTTTCATAACAATCTACACTCACCACCCCAGAATGATAAAGTAAAAACCAGATTTTTGATAACTTTGCTAATTTATTAAAAAGAGAAAACTGACATTGCATTGAGTCATTGACATTGCATTAAGTATTCAGACCCTCAACTCAGTACTTAGCTAAAGAGCCTTTGGCACCGATTACAGATTTTCTGATCTCTCCAGAGATGCTCGATTGGGTTCAAGTCTGGGCTCTGTCTGGGCCACTCAAGGACATTCAGAGAGTTGTCCCTAAGCCACTCTTGCATTGTCTTGGCTGTGTGCTTAGGTCATTGTCCTGTTGGAATGTGAACCTTCGGCCAGTGATGAGCGGTGCCTGTTTTCCAGAAATTACGCTTGGAATTGAAGCCAAACAGTTCAATCTTCGTTTCATCAGACCAGAGAATCTTATTTCTCACAGTCAGACTCTTTAGATGCTTTTTTGCTATTTCCAAACAGGCTTTCATGTGCCTTGCACTCAGGAGAGGGTTCTGTCTGGCCACTCTGCCATACAGCCCAGATAGGTGGAGTGTTGCAGTGATGGTTGTCCTACTGCAAGTTTCTCCCATCTCTTGATGTGAATTTGATCCAAGATGGCGGCGCGGTAGCACGCAGCGGCCACTCCGGATCCAAAATGGTGCTATTTTTGTTTAATAAGCCCGACTTTTGCGGCACATGGACATCGGAGCAACCGGTGTTCGTGTCTACCATCGCCAAACACTACTAAGTTATAAAACTCATGCAAAAACCAAGCTGCATGATAAACTGCGGGAGGCGCTATGCGTACTCAGCTTGCTATGGAGACCAGGCCTCGAGGCCTCAGCGTCGCCTGATGCCGGTGGCCGGGAGAGAGGACGTTGTAAGCGGTGTGCAAGGAAGCGGAAGCACGGAAAGAGGGCGGGGGTCCATGCTAGGCTAAAAACAAACCCTAGCCGGCTGGCTCTCCCGTCTATCCTGCTCTCAAATGTTTGCTCCCTGGACAATAAACTGGACTATATCCGACTCCAGCAGGCTACGCAGCGTGAGTTTAGAGACTGCTGCATCTTTGTTTTCATGGAGACGTGGCTCAGCGACAGAGTTCCGGATGCCGCCATTCAGCTAGACGGGCTCGCCTCGTTTCGTGCCGACAGAAATACAGCTCTCTGCGGTAAGACTCGCGGTGGTGGCTTGTGTGTTTACATCAACACGGAATGGTGCAAGAACTCTGTGCTAGTCTCTAGCTACTGTTCATCGCTGTTGGAGCTTGTGACTGTTAGATGCAGACCTTTTTATTTACCACGGGAATTCACCACTGTTTGCATAACCGGAGTTTACGTTCCCCCCAGAGCTAACGTTAAGGAAGCGCTCTTTAAACTGTATGGGGCTATGAGCGAACTGCAGAACGCTCACCCCGATGGACTGTTTATTGTCGCCGGAGATTTCAACCATGCGAATCTCAAGACAGTGCTCCCTAAATTCCATCAGTATGTGGACTTTGCAACGAGAGGGGCGAATGCGCTTGATCTTGTTTACACGAACATCCCAGGCGCGTACCGGGCGGAGCCCCGTCCCCATCTCGGCTACTCAGACCACATCTCTGTTATGCTAATTCCAGCAAACAGACCGCTCGTCAGATGCACAAAACCGCTTCAGAAGCAGGTGAAAACCTGGCCAGCAGGAGCCATCCCTTCTCTTCAGGACTGTTTTGAGTGTACTGACTGGCACATGTTTAGGGAGGCTGCAACATATGGCAATTCTACCAACTTGGAGGAATACACAGCATCAGTGACCAGCTACATCAGCAAGTGCATTGATGATGTCACTTTCTCCAAGACCATCACAACATGCTCCAACCAGAAGCCGTGGATGACTGCGGAGGTGCGCAGAACAGGCGATAAGGCAGCCCTAAGAACAGCTAGGGCCAAACTGTCCCGGGCCATCAGAGAGGCAAAGCGCGCACACGCCCAGAGACTCCACAGTCACTTCCAGGACAGCGGTGACACGCGGCGCATGTGGCAGGGCATCCAGGCCATCACCAACTACAGGACAACATCCGTTGCCTGTGACAAAGATGCCTCCCTTCCAGATGCGCTGAATGACTTCTACGCTCGGTTTGAAGTGCAGAACGACGTGGTGGCGAGGAAGACCACCCCTCCTCCCAACGACCAGGTGCTCTGTCTCGCCACGGCTGATGTGAGGAAAACTCTACGTAGAGTCAACCCACGGAAGGCTGCTGGACCAGACAACATTCCTGGAAGAGTGCTCAGGGGATGTGCAGACCAGCTGGAAGATGTTTTTACCGACATCTTCAACATCTCTCTGAGCAGCGCCGTCGTTCCAACGTGCTTCAAGGCCACCACCATCATTACCATGCCAAAGAAGTCTTCAGTGTCCTGCCTCAATGACTACCGTCTCGTTGCACTCACACCAATCATCATGAAGTGCTTCGAGAGGCTCATCATGAGGCACATTAAGACCCAGCTGCCCCCCTCACTAGACCCACTGCAGTTTGCGTATCATCCAAACCGTTCAACGGACGACACCATCGCCACAACCCTCCATCTGGCCCTCACCCACCTAGACAAAAAGGACTCATATGTTCGAATGCTGTTCATAGACTTCAGCTCAGCATTCAACACAATAATTCCCCAGCACCTGATTGGAAAGCTGAACCTGCTGGGCCTGGACACCTCCCTCTGCAACTGGATCCTGGACTTCCTGACTGGGAGACCACAGTCAGTCCGGATCAGGAGCAGCATCTCCACCACCACCACACTGAGCACTGGGGCCCCCCAGGGCTGTGTGCTCAGTCCACTGCTGTTCACTCTGCTGACTCACGACTGTGCAGCAATGCACAGCTCGAATCACATTATCAAGTTCGCCGATGACACGACCATGGTGGGTCTCATCAGCAAGAACGACGAGTCAGCATTCTGAGAGTAGGTGCAGTGGCTAACGGACTGGTGTAGAGCCAACAACCTGTCCCTGAATGTCGACAAAACAAAAGAGATGGTTGTTGACTTTAGGAGAGCACAAGGTGAACACTCCCCGCTGAACATCGACGGCTCCTCTGTGGAGATCGTCAAGAGCACCAAATTCCTTGGTGTTCACCTGGCGGAGAACCTCAACTGGTCCCTCAACACCAGCTCTATTTACAAGAAAGCCCAGCAGCGTCTCTACTTTCTTCGAAGGCTGAGGAAAGCACATCTCCCACCCTCCATACTCACAACGTTCTATAGAGGGACTATTGAGAGCATCCTGAGCAGCTGCATCACTGCCTGGTTTGGGACTTGCACCGTTTCGGACCGCAAAGCCCTGCAGAGGATTGTGAGAACAGCTTAGAAGATCATTGAGGTCTCTCTTCCCTCCATCAAAGACATTTACATAAAACACTGCATCCACAAAGCAACCAGCATTGTGGAGGACCCCGCACACCCCTCACACAAACTCTTTACCCTCCTGCCGTCTGGCAAGAGGTACCGAAGCATTCGGGCCCTCACGACCAGACTGTGTAACAACTTCTTCCCCCAAGCCATCAAACTTCTCAATACTCAGAGACTGGTTTGACACACACACACACACACACACACACACACACACACACACACACACACACACACACACACACACGTGTCCTGAGTTGCACTTTAATAACTGCCACTTTATAACTGTCTGCTACCTCAACATAGAACACTATCTCATAGTATGTTATGTTTACATTTGACATTTAGTAACTGTCATCTTTTTGCACTACTGTGTACTGGTCAGTGCTGCACTGTCTATCACTGTGCCTATTGTAATGTTCATTGTTAGAAATGTATTGTACTGTCCCGTACTGTTGCACACATTTTTGCATGTGCACTTTATATAGGTATTTTATATAGGTATTTTTATTTAGTCTGTGTAGACTCATGTGGTTCTGTGTTTGTCCTATGTTGTTTTATGTAGCACCATGGTCCTGGAGGAACGTTGTCCCGTTTCACTGTGTACTGTACTAACTGTATATGGTTGAAACGACAATAAAAACCACTTGACTTGACTTGACTCCGCACATGATCTCTGGAGCTCAACCAGAGTGACCATCAGGTTCTTGGTCACCTCTCTTACAAAGGCCCTTCTCCCCCAATTGCTCAGTTTGGCCAGGTGGCCAGCTCTAGGAAGTGCCACTGTGTTCTTGGGAACCTTCAATGCAGCCAAATATTATTTGTAGCCATTCCCAGATCTGTGCCTGGACACAATCCTGTTTCTAAGCTCTGCAGGCAGTTTCTTTAACCTCATGGCTTGGTTTTTGCTCTGATATGCATTTTCAGATGTGACACCATATAGACAGGTGTGTACCTTTCCAAATCATGTCCAATCAATTCAATTTGCCAAAGGTGGACTCTCATCCAGAGGATTGGGGTGCACCTGAGATAAAGTTCAAGTGTCATCGCAAAGGGTCTGAATACTTATATCAACTTATATTTCAGTTTCTTATATTAAATACATTTGCAAATTTATAAAATTTATTGCTTTGTAATTATGGTGTATGGAGTGTAGTTTGATGTGAAAATTATCATTTAAAACATTTCAGCTGCAACTTGAAGGGGTCTGAATACTTTATAAATGCTCTGTGTATATATAAATATAATTATTTATATAATTTGTTTATTTTATATAACTTCACAGCTGTGTTATGAAAGAAGTATGAATAGTAATGTTTTTTGTTTGTTTGTTGGTTTTTTGGTAATTCATCATTGATTATCATCTGTAAAGTATGTTCTTTGCCCCAGTGACAAGCTATGGCTGATTCTGTATGGTGGTGTATGCTGATGTCCTGGGAAGGGAATACACATGTGTTTCCCTGCAGGCCTTTTGCAAGCTGGAGGGGAGAGCTAATATCCTCTGGCTCCACTCTGCTGTGAAATGAGTTGAACAGAGTGTTCCACCAAATCTGGAGGGGCCTGAGACTGCTGTTTGGATAATGCTTTGCACAATACAAATAGTTCCATAGCAGCTTTACAAAGTGTGGTGTCTTACAATCCCCACATATTGGATAAAGGTAACAATGTCAAGGAAAAACTCCCCTAGGGCAGGAAATAAAATGATATCCTTGACCATTGTGAATATTCAGTGTAGGTGTGTACAGACGCGGCGTCAGCCGATTTTGCCGGGGCTTCAGCTCCGAATGTTTTGAGTGTAGCCCCAAATGTATTTTGAAAAGTTGACTGACAAATATGAAACCGCACAATAGCCTATGCAAACCCCTGAAATCATAAGTTGCCTTATTTCATTGTGCTTTGGCTTTGCACATACTGCATTCAGCCTGTAAAAATATACATAGGTCTTAAAAATAATCTAGCCTATAGAATAAGTTTATTTGCTGTCGGTAGCCTATGGGCTGTAGTCTTTAGCCTCATTGTTAGTGTATCCGCCTCCCACGCCGGAGATGTTGGTTCGAGTCCCGTTCGGAGCGGGGTGAGCAGTACCGGTTACACACTGTACGTGAAAATTCAAGAATCATGATAGATCTTAGTGCAATCCCATTGATCTGCTCTTCCCAATACATTTTCTTCAATGGTATTGGTCTACAATTTGAAATATGTAGCACTTGATGAATTAGTTGTTTTAAGCTTGAAGTTATGGGCTGTATCTGTTCTTTTGCATTACAGATGATTCAGGGAGGAGAGAGGATGAGTTAGTCGAGGATAGTACTAGAGTGGAAGATTTAGGAACTGTAGAAACAGGCCCAGCCAGAGCATAACTCAAAGAATACCCTCTCACCAGCTTTGGACAGAGAAGTGGTTGCTAGTGTGAAAATAAAATGGTCTGGGCTAAGCCCCGGATGTCATTCAATGCTGGAAACGCCTCTGGGTGTGTACTTACTGTCTGTTCATATAAAACAACTATAATTTTTAAATGTAATCTAATAAGATAATTATAACTTAAATAGTTAGGAAGAGGGATGAAAACATGAAAAGGAGGAACCAAAACACTTCTGGAAGAACCCACCTCCTCAATTAAAATTTAGACAAACATAAACATAAATATTGTACCTGAACTGATATTCTTAAACTATATGATTTAGATACAAAGTCTCCAGAGATTTACCTGTGTAATATGTATGATCTACATACAGTACACTGGCTTAACTAAGCCTTATACCTTCTGAGTGGCTGTGAGGAACTTGTAGGTGTTTTGATAGAGATTGAGGGAGCTCTGGAAGCCCCTAGAACATTTGTCTGTTCTAGGTCTGTGGAGATTGAGAGCAGATAAAAGCCTCCGTGTTGACATTCCTTCTCTAACTGTGACCAATTAATGACGGCTAGCTAAAAGAGCAGTCCATTAGTTTTTGCCCTTGGCTGATGTGCGTGCCTGTGAAGGCTCTGCTGAAAACAGATTAGGACGTTAACTCATGAGGGGCTGAAGAACTTGTGGAGTTGTGCCTTCAGGCTCTGCCAGGCTTCAAAGAGCTTGGCGCTATTGGATCACTCTCTATACTCTATCATCCACTGGCCTGCCAAAAACATTCATGATATGGCTGATTTAAAGATCCAGACTCTTACTTTCACCTCCACCCTGACTTTATTTTTTTGCATGGAAAAGAGCTTCATGTTTGGGAAGGCAAGGTGAAGTGTGCACTGCAACAGTGTATAAAACGTCTTGGTTACTGTATTAACTTCCATTCCCTGATGGAGGGAACGAGACATTGTGTTGATGTAGTGAAACTAGGGGTCACTCTTGGGAGTCCCAAACACCTGTGATCATTGAGAAAAGGCCCATGGGAACATACGGATATAAAAGGAGCTGGCTCACAACCACTCATTTAGGTTTTGCTCTGAGGAGTTTTTCCAAGCTAGGAGCACCAAGGGGAAAATCACGTCTGATGTACCTGCGGGTAGGGCCTTGTGGAGGGGCGGAGCAGGAGTTGCCATGTCGAGGAGCCCCAAGCTCTTGGCTGTGCTGAGAGAAAAGGCTCAGATATCGGTGCAGTGCACCTCCGGGAAAAATGGAACCGGGACGGGTCACGGCTGTGAGTGCCGCTCTGAACCCAGGAACCAATCATCAAGCCGTGAGGGCTCAGCGCAGGGTGGAGGGTTCCATACAAGCCCGAATCTCGCAACAAGCATGGCTGCCAGCTCCATATCGGCCTCAGACTGGGAAACCACACCCGAAGTTGGGAGCCCAATCGAGTCCTCCATGTCTGACTGGATAAGCCCACTCTCCGATGCTGCGATCATGAGCTCATCCTGCTCTCGAGCCCCGAATAAGACATCAAAACCACCCTGGGGCAAGCCGCCTGTCTCATTCCAGAACTTGACCGGGACAAACAAGCATTCTTGGGAATGGGAGGTCCGTGGGGGATTACCCAGCGGAACCTCTCCCATTGGGGTCCCCAAATCACCCCCGGCGCAAACCGACGTGAACTCATACCCGTAGGTAGAAGGACCGAGGAGGGGAGTGGCTGGAGTGGCTTTCCCCTTTAAGAAGGAAAGCCGCATCTGCAACGTTGCCATGGTCAGGCTCTCGCAGTGAAAGCATGAGCCATTCATGAATGCTGTCTCTTCGTGGCTGTAGCCCAGACATGTGAGGCAGCAATCGTGGCCGTCAGAGGTGGAGAGGTAATGACCACAACCAGAAAATATACACAGACAGAAAGGCATCATTCAAAAGATGCTCTCCGTCAGTGCCACTATTTTAAAGGAAAATATACTCTTTTATTATTAGAATATATACTCTCTTTGAGCTGTCGAAGCGCGTTCTCTGCACTTATTCGTGCACAGGGGGGAGTAACTGCTGAAATGCGCCGCATATCCAACAGCATACGCAGAGGTGAATGGAATGGGAGTGGAATTCAGTGAATGAACACTGCCGGCTCAGAAGAAAACATTTTGAATTTGTGGTTGTGAGCCAGCTCCTTTTATACCCGTATCATTGTCCCATGTCTGCCAAACATGGTGAGTGATCCAAACATCATCTGCAGCCTGAAACTGAACTTTTGGTCAGAGTTTTGGAGTGAATACTTTGCTGCATAGAAAGCTATAGGTTGTTCCCTTGCTCCCTATTTAGTGAATGACTTGACCTCCAGTGTGCTGTCAGTTTGCAAAAAGAAAAGAAGAAAAAAGCATGGTTACAGTAAGGCACAATGTCAATGGAAGTGAATGGGGCCAGTGACAGTCCATAAATGCTAATATACCCACTCTTTAAATTTACATTACATTTAGTCATTTAGCAGACACTTTTATCCAAAGCGATTTACAAATGAGGGACATAACAAGCAATTTATCATACAAATGTAAACAATATCTTCAATATCGCACTGCCAAGTTCTCAGAGTGGCTGGAGTAGTAAACATGCTAGTTCAGAGGATTTTTTTTATTGTTAATTAGTAAGTGCATTTATTGTGTTTTCAGCTGTTTCTTGAATGCTTAGATCGTATCAGCAGATCGTGTGAAGGTTGGAAGCTCATTCCAACATGTGCCTCTTTGCAACGGGACCGCCAGGAGCCACTTATTCATTGACCGCAGAGAGCAATTAGAGCGATTAGGCTGTTCTGTAACAGAAAAGCAGACAACTGGTTTAAACTCTCTCAAGAGTTTTTGCTAGGGAATGAAGGAGAAAGACCAGTCTGATATTATCAACTACTGTGGGATTGTGTTGTTTTTGGAGCAGTGGGGTTACTTGAGCCTGCTTGAATGTGTAGGGAAAATTTCCAGATGTAAGATATTTGATGATGATGTGTGAGTGTGGGTGACATTGATGAAGAAATTAATATTGATGTTTAAAGATTATAACCTCAAGATGTAAAACAATAAACTGTACATGTTGACATTATTTTAGTGTAATAAAATCTCTTACTAGCTTTATGTATAAAGTATGGAGTGCCTCACTGTTAGATGTCTGCTACCCAACCTAGGCCTGACATTACCCAACTAACAGGTACGTTTCAGGATAGGTTTGGTCTGTTTTTCAAGTTTAACTTTGGGTTTAGTTTGAGTTTGCAATTAATTAAAAACCATGCACTAACAAAAGAGTTGAGGGCTGCAAAGCATGAAAGATCAGCTTTTGAACAATAAAATGTTCCTCTACTATTGCAAAATTGAGGTAGGGAGAACCTGAATAATATGCAATCAGCCATCATACACACCTCTGGTGAAAGGTCCGGCCCATTGGTCCTAAATATGCCAGAGGTGAGAAGAAAGAATGAGAGAGAGAGAGAGAGAGAGAGAGAGAGAGAGAGAGAGAGAGAGAGAGAGAGAGAGAGAGAGAGAGAGACACAGAGATAGGAGGCAGGATACTTCATCTCCTCAGTTCCACCATATCTCTCACCAGTCTTTGAGTAGACAGGCAGAAGTGAGCTTTCAGCTGAAAACAGGGACTGATACACTGATATGAGCTGTCATGTTGACTTGAGGATGTCATAAATACAGTGTCCAGTGTGGAAGATAAGACGTGTGATTAATGGCTTGTCAACACTAGCATGCTCAGTAGAGGGATCAGAGAGATTTATGAAAAATTAGTGGAAATAAAAATGGAGGAACCAGAATAGATACAAGAGTGTACAGTTTGTCTTTGTGTCTTTTAAGTACATTTATATATAATTTTAATGGAAAGTGCCATGTGTTTGTGTGTTACATTTTATTGGTGCGATGCATGGAAAAAAATGCATCGCATTGCGATACGATGCATGGAATGGCTCATTGAAACAGTTATTAAAAACTGAATGTTAAAATAATGAATGAGGAATATAACCATCTGAAATAATTTCCTACTGTGATATAATAAACAATCAAATTTTCATTGAAAATTCAAGAACGTAAACAGCTTGGCTCATCTCACAGTTGTGTGATCCTGCATGTATGTGTAAACATACTCATAGAGGCCCTGTGTGTTTGTGCATGTCATCAGAGTTTATGCTAATGAGCATCGGAGGGCAAAGAGGGAGGGGTGAGCTCTTTATAATGGCATTTTGAATTAGATGAATGGCTTACAGATGGCCCACTCAGTATATTAAAATGAGACATGCAAAGCAGGGGTGGAGCCCACTCAAGATGGGGGCTTTCCTAAAGCACCTGTCTATCTTTCTTCATGGATGTATGCAGAGTCAGACACACATATGCACACCAATAATCACAGCCAGGCTTTAAGGTAACATAGTCATGTAATCAACCTATTAAACTAACAAAACTGCATCTATAAATTGAACCTTTCAAAAATTATTTATAAATTTGTACTATTTTAGGTATTATTTATTATTATTAGGTATTATTCTAATGTGTTGAACTGTTGATGCTATTACTGAATCTGCATAGTTCCCCGTCTGACGTTCACTCGATGTTGTGTCGAATGAAGCAACACTAGGGGTCCATCTTGAAAACCTCTGAACTTGAGAAAAAGCCAATGAGAAATTGGCAGGCAGAATTCACATGTCCCTCCCCCGGACCTACATGTATAAAAGGAGGGAATCGTGCATCTGTCCAGTCAGATTTTTTCTTTGGAGCATAGCGGTTGTGTGTTCAGCAAGCTGGCGTTCCACTACTGTTCCAATCACCTCTAAGAGCATTGCTGTTGGATCCTACAGCGCATTACCAGCGGCTTTCTCCCTTCTGAGCACTTCGACAGTGTTTCCTTAAAGAGCAAATAGACCTGTAAAAGAGTATATTTCCTCTAAAAGAGTATACAAATTGGCGTTGAACATCTTTTTAAAGACGTATCTTTTTAAAGATGTCTTTACACCTTTGTGTAATTCCAAATTCCACAAGCTTATAAGAGCTGCCTCGTGTGTCTGGGCTGCGATCACACGCAGGCAGCGTTTTATGAATGGTTCATGTTCTCATTGCGAGAACATAACCATGGCAGCATTGTGGTCGTGGGTTTCTTTCATTAAAATAAATGGGGACTGTTGAGTTCCAATGATAAAAAAGCACCTTAAAAGTACAATAAATGTAGATCATACAACTTGTGCATCATATTCCAATCCTATGAAGTCATATATTACCTTTGTGTTGGGAACAGACCAAATTTTAAGTTGTTAAATGCAGAAAATGTTCACCTTTGCTGCAGTTCTCAAATCTCACTTGTGCTTGTCCAAAGGTAAACTATTAACTTGTCCATATTAAGACTCATTGTGCCAAAGTTGACATACATGTTGTCCAACAACATTGTTTCTTATGTCTCATAACCACTTGTAATGTATTAAAAAATAATTGAACTTTGAATGTGATTCGACTGCTCTGGCTGAGGGGAAGATTTTTAGTGAATAATGACTTGCTCTGTTCTAAAGACTTGAAATATAGTACAGAAGTCGTATGGAATATTTTTATTATATTTTAATGTGCATTTTTTGGAGCTTGTTGGCTCCAGTAACCATTCACTTCATTTTGTTTCCCACGGAAGCAAAAAAAAACAAAAAGATGAATTTGGAACACACTATGGGTGAGCTTTTTACCTTTTAATCCTTTAAATAATTACTAAGGTTCATGTGATGTTACCATTTGGCCTTTCAGGACATTTACAGAGGTCTTAGCAAGTTGAAAGGAGGAGCTCATTTCATGGTGTGAGTGTCTGGAGGTAATGTTTCTGATTGAGGGACAGTGAAGGAGAGAAATGTATTCTGGCAGAGAGACGTTCAGCTTATTTCTCCATCTGCATCCCTCTTTATTGTCAGTCTGACCAGTGACACGTGCTGTGGACTGCCTTCTTTTACCTCCTCCATCACTCCCACCCTCATCATCTGGCTACACTTACCCTGGCACAACCTCCTTATCTTCTCAAAACACCCCAACCAGGTCTGCTTTTTGAAAACACCCTCCACTTTTTTGGTGCTGTGATTCATAGGTGAGTATACATTTTTCAAAAGTTGCAGAAATTAAAAAAAGAACTAAATTTGTTTAATTTCTGGAGAAAAAAATGTAAGTGGTGCTTACATTTTTAAGCACCACTTACTTACATTCTACATAAGAGGCACGTCGTGGTTACAACAGATGCCTCCCAATGGGGCTGGGGCGCCGTATGCAATGGGAACTCAGTCGCTGGCCCTTGGACCGGCCTGCGTCTGCGTTGGCACATCAACTGCCTCGAGTTGCTGGCGGTACTACTTGCCCTGAGGAGGCTATTGCCGTTGATCCGGGGCAAGTACTTGTTGCTCCGGACAGACAACACAGCTATGGTAGCGTATATCAACCGCCAAGGCAGCCTACTCTTAGTAGCCCCTTATTAGCCCTCCCAGATTTGGTTCTCGGACCTCATGCTCCTCGCGACAGCCCTCATCTGGCGAATTCCCCTGAGGAAGGACCTTCTTTCTCAGGGACGGGACACCATCTGGCACCCACGTCCGGACCTCTGAAATCTCCATGTCTGGCCCTTGGACGGGAAGCGGAAGACTTAGGTGGCCTACCACCCGCGGTGGTAGACACGATCACTCAGGTGAGGGCCCCCTCAACGAGGTGCCTTTATGGCCTGAAGTGGCATCTGTTTGCTCAGTGGTGTTCTTCCCGAGGTGAAGACCCCCAGAGATGCACTGTTGGATCAGTGCTTTCCTTTCTGCAGGAAAAGTTGGAGGGATGGCTGTCCCCCTCCACCTTGAAAGTGTATGTAGGCTCCATATCGGCACATCACGATGCAGTGGATGGTAATTATTTAGGGAAGCATGATTTGATTATCAGGTTCCTGAGAAGCATGAGGAGGTTAAACCCCCCCCTGGTCGCAGCTCGTTCCAATGTGGGACCTCTCCGTGGTCGTTCAGGGAGATCCCTTTGAGCCCCTTTAGTCAGCAGAGCTAAAGGCGCTCTCTCTAAAGACCACCCTCCTGTCGGCACTCACCTCCATCAAGAGGGTAGGGGACCTGCAGGCGTTCTCTGTCAGCAATCTGTACCTAGAGTTCGGTCCGGCTTACTCTCACGTCATCCTGAGACCCCGACCGGTCTATGTGCCCAAGGTTCCCACGACCCCTTTCAGGGATCAGGTGGTAAACCTGCAAGCGCTTCCTCAGGAGGAGGCAGACCCAGCATTGGCGTTGCTGTGTCCGGTGCACGCTCTTCACATTTACTTGGATCGCACGCAGAGCTTTAGAAGCTCCGAGCAGCTCTTTGTCTGCTTCGGTGGACAGCGGAAGGGAAGCACTGTCTCCAAACAGAGGATCGCCCACTGGGTCGTCAATGCCATCATTATGGCATACCATGCCCAGCACATGCCGCCCCCTGCTGGCCTATGAGCCCATTCTACCAGGGATGTTGCGGCTTCTTGGGCGTTGTCTCATGGCGCCTCTCTAGCAGACATATGTAGAGCCGTGGGCTGGGCGACACCTAACACATTTGCAAGGTTCTATAACCTCAGGGTTGAGCCAGTATCATCCCATGCGTTATCAGGCGACACAAACAGGTAAATTCGGGCCAGCTGGCCGGGTGTATTGCTTGTGCATAGCGCCTTTCCCCTCCCTTGAGGTGAAGATGTGCGCTCTTTCCCCAGTTGCGTTCACAAGAAGTGTGAAGTTGTTCCCTAGGCAACCCCGTGTGATGTATATTCCTTCGAAAGAGGGCCCTCTTTCCTTGGTCACCGTGTTTGTAGTAACTCCTCCTCCCTTGAGTAGGACTTACCACGACGACGCTCCACACGATGTGCTTCCACTCCTAACCGGTAAGTCCGTGTGTACATCCCACCCAACCCCCCCCCCCCCCCCCCCCCCCCCTCACCCCCCTCTCGTGGCCGGGTGTGGTCTCCGCATTGTCCTCCTCTTTGGAGGGACACCCCCCAGCTTCGACCATATATTTGGGTTCCCCAGCCGAACGATACTGTTATTTTTTGGGGAGAACGATGGAGAGAAGGCCACGGCTTTACTTCTGAACAGTTAGCCATTCCCCTAGGTGCAGGGGACCGCTTCATGCTTGCCAGTGTATTGGGGGTAGTTATGTGACAACTTGCTGCGCTGGCTATGAGGCACACAGAGGTCTGCCCGTCTCGCACCGCCAGACTGCGTAACACGGTTCAGCTCTTGTGGCGTTTTCCATTGGGACCCCTAGTGTCAACTCATCGACACAAGGTTGAGTGAGTGACAGATAGGGAACGTCACTGTTACTGATGTAACCTCCATTCCCTGATGGAGGGAACAAGACGTTGTATCCCTCCTGCCACAACACTGAACCAACCACTGAAATTGCCGGGTCTTTGGCTCGGCTCCTCAGTTTATTATCTGATGTGTGTTTGCAGCGTCACTCCATTTATACCTGTATGTCCGGGGGAGTGACATGCAAATTCCACACGACAATTTCCATTCCTTCCATCCTTTTCTCAAGATCAGAGATGTCCGGGCTCCGCAGCAGCGACCCCTAGTGTCAACTCATTGGCACAACGTATCGTTCCCTCCATCAGGGAACGGAGGTTACATCAGTAACCGAGACGTTTATTTAGCAAGTTTCACAGAAATGTGATTAAAAATAAAGGCTAGCTGCCTGTCCGATGAACGCAGACAGTCATGTAATTTTTTATAGAAATAACTAGTGTTACTTCTACAAATAAATGCTTCGTAACTAAAACGTTTTGACTTTCAATAGACAATATTGACAACACATGTTAAATATCGTGTCTTACCTTGAAAGATCGCCCCCAGTTTTCAATTTGAAGCAGTAAGTCCAACACTGGAGTAAATCTCCTGTGATATCTCCTCTGTCAACTCCCAGGCAAATGAAGGATGACAATGATGACGATATATTTAATATTCACGCCCAGTAACCCCTTAACCAATCATATGTGCCTTTAGCTTATATTGTCATGAGTATCTGGCTGTTTTCAGAAATAAAATCGGTGATTGGACAGCAAAGACACTGAGACAGGAACTATGTGAATAATTGTTCCCAAATTTGAACGCTCTGGCTGGAAAGAGTAAAAGGTTCTTAACAAAGATTGCATCCGCACCTCAGTTGATGTATATATTGAGTGGGGAAACATTGTTTGCATTTTTATTATGGGATTTGACTGCAAAAGACCTCAACCAACTCATGAACTCAGTCCCTGCCCATTCTGGACTCAGACTCAGAACTGTTGAGAATCATTCAACAATGTAGCTTGGATGCTCTCTATTGGACATTTCTTGTAATTGCCAGTATGATAATTTACAGACAGTGGATTAGACAGGGGTTTTCTTGTATTTTTACATTTCAGTTGATATTTTTACTATAGTTTATTTATATACAATGTAATAAATATGTTTAACATTAACATTTATAATTCAATTAAGCCAAATACCTAAAAACATGTGAACATGCACAAAAATGATGATGACATTTAATGCATTGCCATTGCAACAGTATTTTTATCAAGAAACCCTTCAGAATTTAAAATGCGCAATGCCTTGACATCAATCTGTTTTTTGTTTTTTTTTAAGCAATTCAGGCGAACATATAGGGATTTTTCAATGTCTGTTAAAAGTGACACACTTCCTTCCGCCAGTTGGTGGCGCTATGACCGTGACCCACAATAGTCACATCAAAGTGACCATTCCGCAAGGACAAACATTTGGCTCATTTTTTATGTTTTAATTTTCTGCTCGCAGAAGATATGAGACTTTTCCTTATTCCATTTTTTTTTTTTACATTTTGTTGCTTCACCATGGCTACACCGTTCGATATATAAAAAAAATCCCTTCGCAATTTAGCATCATCAATGTCTTGGCATGATGTCGATCATATTTGGTACCTGTAACATTAAATCCCTGGGAGGAGAATTTCAAATTCCTCAGGATGCATTTTTCAAACAATCCAAACTTCCTTTTGGGCAGAGCCTATGACTGTCATTGTGAAAGTTGTCTGGCTTGATGAGATCTATAGAGTTTTCACGCACATTATGTACATTATGTATGTTATTCCAAACCCAAACGACTGACTTTCTTCTGTGGGAGGAACTCAAAAGGAGTAACCAAATAGTACAGGTTTTAAAAAAACACAAGGGTGAGTAAATTACATAATTTTCATTACATAATTTTAAGTAAGTCAGCCCAACGACATAACACAACAACAAAATCTGACATAACAGACAAATAAACAAGCTCATATTACACATTTTAAAAGTGTCTTGTATTGGAGTTGGAAACACTGAGTTTTGGAGCAGGTGAATCAAGTGCTCAAAGTTTATGGGCAATACACAGAGGAAACACCTGAAAAAGATGGCAATAACCAATGAGTCAATTATTGCTGTCAGAACATGAAGCTGTATTTTAGAAAGGGACCCCATAATAGTACCTCATAACATTCATACAAAAGTGCTAAAATGCAAAAGTCTAATAAATAGTACCTTGCAACTGCTTTTATTAAATACATTAACATAACATGAAACCAAATGAATGCCATAGCAGATCTTGTACACTGTGTAATATAGGGTATTAATTTATGGTTTGTGCTCCTAAGATCATCTAATATGATTTGTGTTTTATAAAGACACCGTAAAGTCGAGAACCGGCTTGACAATATAAATTATATTTAATTAAGAACTTAAACGAAAAGACACAAACACACACATACGATGGACAGCTGCCCGTAAACGCTCTCTGTCTAGCACCACCGTCCTCAGTCAGCCTTCATCCCTCTTGGAGGCTTGATTAGCCTGATAAGGGGCCTGGTGTGTAGAAACTACTGATCTTTTGTAGTGTCAAGTAGTGTTTCTGTTTGGATCTGCCATGTAACATTAAGTGTAAAGGTTTTGATGACACATTTCAGTCAAGAAACTTGTTTCAATTTAAAATAGCATACTTATACAGTCAGCCAGGTTAGCTATAAAGCTAATGATCAGGACCAAGGGCATACATTTTTCTCTACACATGTTTATAACTGAGAGAAAATTATATGAACCTTAAGTCACAATATTCATCTTATGATGTCCATTTCTTTAAAAGTTTGCAGTCTTGGAGTTAATCTGTATGTAATTGATTCCATGCACATGAGAGCTGTGACTCTGGTCCTACCCTGATAGTAAAACGAAGTGTAATTGGTGGAAGATAGAAGGTGCTACGATTGGTCCGAGTAATGTGTCCGTTATCTGATTGGCTTGAGTAGACGATGGGTGGAGTCCACCTGTCAGTAGATTTGTGTGCACATTTTGAATCTACTGTAGATTTGTTTCAAAATCGACAAATGCATGTAGCGATCCAAAAATAAATGAGTACGATTCACAAATAAATTTGTTTTTGTTTTTTTAGTAAAAAAAATACCATCCAAATGTAAATAATTTTTTTATTTGAAAATCTAATTTTATTTATTTGTGAATTTGATTTATTTTTGCGAAACTCCTAACATATATTTATAAATCTCATTCTTTTTATTTGTGAATTCATTTCATTTTTGTGAAACTCCTTATTTTTTTCGTGGATTCTCATTCATCCTTATTTGTGGATCTCATTCAATTTATTTGAGAACCAACTTTCTATTTGTGAATCTTTTTCCTTTTGTATATTAATGTGAAACAATTCCATCTCCATACTTCTGTCAGCGGTCAAACATACCAGACAGTCTCACACCAAATGCCATTTGTTGTGGCTGGTCAGTATAGCGCCACAGTTTTTACAGTTTTTGTCTCTACATATGAAACTGGGGTAGGAGAATGTATTTATCAAAAAACATAGACACTTCAGCCCTAAGACCTACTAAATACAATGGTCTGGCTTAATTTTTAGAATGCTAAAGACTTATGATAACATCCAAAGTAGTCATTTAGACAGCACGTCCCCCTAATGTTTGAGCCCCGCCTGTTTTGGCACGAAACTGTCCGCTATAAAAGCATGAACAAACACTATTTCCACAGAATGTCTTCCTTCAAGACACCTACCCTTCACCGTCAATATACATGATTCAGCGAGTGGAATCTTCATGGCAATAGAAGACTCTCCGCTCCCCTGCAGTTCTCCGGCGAACATCACTTCACCTCGATGCTTCGCTGATGAACGGGCCTCAGCATCCTGATTCCCCGCAGCGCTTTGGGAGGTGTTGTGTATCCTTACAAAGCAGTTGTATATTGTGTATTGTATATTGTGTGATATAAATCTAAATCTATATATATATATATATATATATATATATATATATATATATATATATATATAAAACATATAGATTATATACATATATATATATATATATATATATATATATATATATATATATATAAAATAGTCACTGATGTGTTTGCATCTTTTAAAGATGTCGTTCCATAAGTGTTCCTTGTGCGAGAGGCACATCCCGCCATCAGATCAGTATGATAGTTGTGTTTACTGTCTGGGTCGCGCCCGCGCAGAGCCAGCTCTCATGGAGACAGAGCGTCCTCACTGTGAGGGCATGAGTCTTCCTTCTCAGAAACAATTCAGCCTCATGCGCCCTCCCACCCGCCTCTTCTGTGATGCCTAAGGACTCACACAAGGAGGTATAGCGGGGCCGCAATGTCAAACGGGATGAATTTGAGGTGGTCCGCTTGCTGGCACATGCCCCGCAAGCCCCTCAATCTCCACGAAGTGCATGTTTTCTGATACGCTATGCGCGGCCTCGTCTCATTTAGCGGTTCTGACATTGGGAATGATAATGACAATGTCATGTCTCTCGCTGCATCAGGCGAGTGGTCAGTGGACCACTGTGCACGCACCACAAGGGTCCTTTCAAGGGGAGTCGAAGAGCCTAACCTTGAGTGGTCTCCCCCAGAGGAGCCTGAACTTTCTCACCTTGATGAATGGTTCCTGCAATCCAGATGCCATCAAGCGGCAGCATTCCGCAAATCTGCTCCATTCTTAGAGTAACAGGGTGTGGAAATCACACCCCATACATCCTTCCAAGCTGTGTCGATAAACGTCTGCACTGGCTGGAAAAGCTGGACGACACACATGGCTGACCGTCTCTGGGAAAAAGCCACTCTGTTGGATGCTCCAGTGTCTCCAATGATTGTTCCTCGTCCGATGGAGGAGGGAAGAAAGCCTGAAGGTGAACAATCTGCACTCTGAATGGTGTGGTTTAGGACCTTAGGCACAAAGCCTTTTCTGGGTTTGACAGTGGCTTTTGAAAGACCAGGTCCAAACTCCAGACATGAAGTGCCTGCAGGTCACCAAACTTTTTTTACTGAGGCCAGAACCAGTCTTAATGGAGAGCATGCGCAAATCAACAGAGTCCAAAGGCTTGAAGAGGGACCGTGCTTTTAGGACAAAATTTAAGTCCCAAGTCGGGACTGTAGCTGGCCGAGGTGGGTTTAATTGTCTGATCAGCTCTTTATATGCTATAGTGGATGCACAAAAGGAATATCTGTCTCCAAGCAAAGATTTTCTCACTGAATTGTCGATACAGTTACCCTGTCTTATGAGTTGCAGTGTAATACTTGCCCAATTGGTGTTAAAGCTCACTCAACTAGAGGCATGTCCTCCTCATGGGCATGGACAAATTGTGTGTTCGTAAAAGACATGTTTTGCAGCAGGATGTCTTCTCAAAACACATTCGCAAGGTTTTACAACCTAGAAGTAACTTAGAGAAGTAATCTCTTTAGAGTGCTTGCTATTCATTGGCCAAATATATATAATTATGCTCCTCCATTTAAGGACAAACTCCCCATCTTTATACAAAACCACCTGCACTCATGTTGTTGTAATTTACCTTAAGTCACAAGCACTTACATTAAAAAGAATTTCTCTTCCCGACTGGGTTCGTGAAGGAGTTCAATCATACTACATGACTATAGTTCATATATTCATTCTGAGTGTTCCCATCCTGGCCCAACACGAGGGTCACTCACTGAGGCATACTCTTGTCAGTTGCCATCCCACAAGGCTGCGGCATCATACATCCTTTCTGAGAGCATATGTCATGTAGTGCGGCATTTCAAAACAACGCCAACAGACACAAACATATATTTGGTGTGAACTGCCACAGATATGCTTTTGTCAAATATGCTTTAACACTATTACCAAAAAATAAATAAATAACTCTTTGGATGAAATTTAGTCAGTCATGGACAGTGGTTCCACATGTTTTAAATGAATTTTATTACTTTAAAATTGCTAGTAAATTAAATTACTTTGTGAACAGGGAACCTTTTTGAATTGGGCAAACCCAACAACATTAGACATGGCAAAGTAACTCATAATCTTTTAATTCTTTACAGTGGAGGTGAATGGTAGTATGCTAAATTCAAACTGGTGGGAAGTGCTAAAGAGTGCAGCTTGGTAACAACATTACAATTAGCAAAGCATTTGCTAAAAAAAAAAAAAAGAGCTCATTAAAGGGATAGATCACCCAAAAATAAAAATTCTCTCACCATTTACTCACCCTCATGCCACCCCAGATGTGTATGACTTTCTTTCTTCTGCTGATCACAAACAACGATTTTTAGAAGTATAGTTCAGCTCTGTAGGTCCATATAATCCAAGCGAATGGTGATCAGACCTATGTAGCTCAAAAAATCAAAAGAGAAAACATAGAAGTAATCCATATGACTCCAATTGTTTAATCCATGTCTTCAGACACATTATAATAGGTGTGGGTAAAAACAGATACTAATTTAAGTCCTTCTTTTACTCTAAATCTCCACTTTAACTTTTCCTTTACATCTGAAAGTCACATGTGGTGCCTGTTTAGTTTCAATTTCGCATCTGAAAGTGACATTTAAAGTGAGGATTTAGAGTAAAAAGGACTTATATAACTATTATACTGCATCTGAAGATATTAAGTTAACCACTGGAGACATATGGATTCATTTTATGTTTCCTTTATGTAATTTTTAGAGCCACAATTGTCTGATCACCATTTACTTGCATTGTTTAGACTTACAGATCTGAGATATTTTTCAAAAATCTTATTTTGTGTTCTTCAAAAGAAAGAAAGTCATACACATCTGGGATGGCATGAGGTAATGTAAATGTTGAGATAATTATAATTTTTGGGGTAACTATCCCTTTAAATATATTGTACCACAGGTTTCTGTTCTCTGCCTTAGCTCAAACTCTTCATCATAATGGTAAACCCCAAAATGCCAACATAAGAGAAACTCTTCTAAATCTCAACATAACAAATCATTAAACACCAACAATTATCTCTTTTTATATTAATCATGCACAAAAACACATAAAATAACACTTAATTTTAACATTTACTGTTCCTACTGCGTGCGATGTGAACCATGCTGGAAACTAGAAATCCCCTGCCCAGTTTCAGTTAACCAAACAAAAAATAGTCAAGTAGTCCCTACACAAATTGATTAAAGTAAATTCTTACTTTCAATTTTTCTTTTAAACATTTCAGTTAAATTGAGTTCTCTTGGTTACATGCATTTTTGAGTAATATGAACAACGGAAGATTCAGTAAATCTAACAATAGTAAAGGTTATCTCTCTCTCTGTGTGTGTGTGTGTGTGTGTGTGTGTGTGCGTGTGTGGTGTATTGATGTAGCAAATATGATATATCCCATAATCCAGTCCTTTCTGTGTGTTGTCGACGTATTCAAATGCATTGATATTCAATCAGAGAAGATTATATTTACCCATGGTTCCCATTCAGCAGAGGAGAACATCTAAATGCGATTATTTAGACGAGGGATTAATGTGGAGATAAGCACAGGGTAATGCATGGTAATGATCTGAGTATGCCTCCTTCTTCATTTGCATATCTTAAAGTGCTGACAGGTGTGTCAAGCCATGAGGTAGAAATGAAGGCAAGTAGACGCTGATAAGACACTGTGGGGTGTTTCATACCTTTGAATGTTGGTGATAACGTGGACATTGATTCTCTCACACACACACACACACAAGCAGGAAAACACTCTGAGTATGTTTGTCACAGATAACACACTGTAGATGGTGAACCATCTCTATGTCTGAGCTTCATCCCTGAATCTAATGTAGTCTGTCTGCTGCTCAGTTTTGTGCTATATGCTCTTGTGAGGGCACTGATAAATCAAGGCGAATGCTATGTGGAGGCCTATTGTTTTGTGTACACACACACACACACACACACACACACACACACACACACAGCTCATGCATCATTTTATCTGAATCTGCCACATGGTGTTGATTTTTCTCCACCTCCAGACCTGTCTCATAATACATGCTTTGCTGGTGCTTATGCAGTGCAGAATCAATCGTTATATTGGGAACAAGTAAAAGGTTCAAATCATGTTTGAAACGTAATGTGCATCAATGTACTATGGGCTGCGTATAGGATAGCCATATTTTATTAGGTAAATTTAATCCACACAGTCTATATTCTACAGCTGCATCATTAAAAGATAATATTCCTTTGTATTCTTATTGACTAAGAGTGCATGTACATATGTCACATGTCAGATATAATTGGGCTGAAGTGCAAATGGAAAACAAATCTTGGATATATTTTCATTACTGAAAACACTAATGTATCTTCCCTACTTACATGGTTCTTTAATGAGGTAAAGCCATCTTTGCATGCAAGCAATTTATGTGGTTGACTCTTCCATAGGAAACAGTGCCATTTGTTTTCCCATGACTTACTAGTACAATATACATTTTAAATTGATAATACATTACATTTATTTTTAATTGTTTGTTTGTCTGACTCTTTTCTCCCCATCCCTCAGTACAAAATTTTAACAGGTTAAATGTACTAATAATAACAATAATAATACAAATTCTCAAATGCTTAAAATGTGTCTTTGTCCCTCACTTTCTTTTCAACATTGTTATGCTTTGACACACACACACACACACACATACACATATACACACACACACACACACATATATATATATATATATATATATATATGTAACTCTTTGGTATTACCTGCATTTATGTATAAATTTGTCTTAAAACCTGGTTTGATCTTCATCTAAGGTACAATAATGAACAAACACAATCTGTTTGAACTAATAACACACAAATGATTGTAATTGTCTTGTACATATTGAATACATCATTCAAAAAGTATGTGAACCCATAGGTTAATGACATAATCAAAAGCTAATTAGAGTCAGTAGTTGGCAAACCTGACATCTAATTGGATGAAACGTGATTGGAGGTGTGCGATAGAGCTATTTTTTTTTCTTGTAAAAAGCACATGAAGGAATCATTGTAACTAGTTAACATACCTATTCGTGAGTCTACTATACTGAAAACATTCAACGAGCATGGCGTCCATGGCAGGACATCACAAAGTAAGCTGCTTCTTTCCAACATAAACATTGCTACATGTCTAAAGCTTTAAAAGACCAACTTTGACACTCCACAACGCTACTGGGAAAATGTTTTGTGGACTGATGAAACCAAGGTTGAATTGTTTGGGAAGAACATGCAGCACTACGCGTGGCGTAAAAAGGGCACTACAAACCAACAGGAAAAAATCATCCCAGCGGTAATTTGCAGTGGTGAGAGCATCATGATTTGGGGCTGCTTTGTTGCTTCGTGGCCTGGACCGCTTGCTATCATTGAGGGAAGAATTTATTTCCAAGTTTATCAAGATACCCTATGGGATAATATCAGGATGGTTGTTTGCCAGCTGAAGATCAGTATAAGTTGGGTGATGCAGCAGGACAATGACCTTAAACATCAAAGTAAATGCACTGCAGAATGGCTTCGAAAAAGAAAATACACCTTTTGGAGTGGCCCATTCAGAGCCCAGACCTGCTGTGGAATGACCGTTCACGCCAGACATCCCAAGAATATAGCTGAGCTATATGGTCTAAATTTCCTTCTGAACGCTGAGCAGGTATAATCGGTAGCTAACCGAAATGCTTGGTTGAGGTTACAGCAGCCAAAGGAGGATCGAACAGGTATTAAATACAAGGGTTCACATACTTTTTCCACAGCACTGTGAATGTATAATGGGATGTGTTCAATAAAGACATGAAAGATTATATTTTTTGGGTGTTATTAGCTTAAGCACTTTAGTGTTTGTGTACAGTATATACTATGCTGTATATATGTATGTATGTATGTACAGTATATACAGAATATGTATATTTATAAATACTTGTATACACAGTGTAAAGATTTTCTTCCTGGCACAAATTTCAGAAATATTGACTGTGAATACTGTGGAGTAGTGCAATGGCATTTGCTAGTTAAGGCCACTTGTGAGAATGTGAGTGATCATCGTAGAAATCAGTATTTGGAATTCCTAACTTGCTGTGATATTCAAATAATATAGACTTTTAGGTTTGGTAACAATATTAAGGGTGCTTGGCAAGGCTGTTACCACATATTTATGATTTTGTGTAGTACTTTAACCCTTCTGTTTTGTAAATTCTTTACAACTTTTCTGTTCTGGACAAAAACACCCAGTAGAGCATACTAGATATACAGCACCTCCTTTTTGATTAGAAACTTGAACATCAACATTTGCTTGTTTTTCAGACTGAATAAAAGCTTTTAAAATAGCATTTCATCTGGAAAGAGTGCCACTCATATGTCCGTGGTGATACTATTGTTTTACAGTAAAACCTTAATTTTGAGTCAAAAAAATAAATACAGAATATATAACAAGTACAGACTTATGGTTTACATAAAAACCTGAAATAGAGTTCTTTCAGAATATTAATGTCCACCTGGCAGATGAAAAATAAAAAATTAAGACTTGAGCATGGTCTCTGGACTTAGGCCAAGAAGCAATCAGCTAGCAACCATTTAGCAACACCCTAGTAACCACCTAAAACATCCTGACATTGCATAAACATTAACAAGTAACATAAATAACATTATTATTATTATAATGTTTTTACTTATTCACTTATTAATTGATGTGAAGGCATTCTGATTTCCAAAAGGCATTTTGACCAATTAAAAGATTAAGATAATTTTTTACATCTTAAATGCTTAAAAATTTACTCATATGTAGAGTTAAGTATTGCCCGTAGAAAATCCCATATTTATTGGCTACTAATCTGAATTTTTATGGGGACAATTCTGCTATGGTGGTCTCCCAATGTTTATGGAGGTTACTTTGGGGAGGGAACCTGAAGAGGGAAAATATGGTTGCTTATCCACCATCAGGCTGAATGGTTCTCATTGTGATACATGCTGTTCCATGCTGATCTGGGCCAGTTGGTACAGTTACAGGTTTTTCCTACTATGGTGCTTGAATGTACTAAGTGGAGGATGATCACATATTCTAGTTTTTAGTTGTCGCAAAAAGGAAAGCAAAGACAATTATTTGCTGAGGAGTTGTGCATGCCACCGGACACAAACACAACGCAAGTTAAAAGTTCCCAGACTAGCTAAAAAGGACATTTATTTACAAAATATTACACAAGTAATATAATATATTTTATGAGTTTTACTGAGCTAGATAGTCTAATATCTAATGAAACCATCTTATATAGTATGTACAGTGCGTTCAGAAAATATTCAGAACCCTTCATTTTTTTCACTATTTGTTAGTTGCAGCCTTGTTAAAATGCTTTGAATATTTTTTTCCCTCACATCAATCTACACTCCATACTCAATAATGACAAAGCAAAAACCAGATTTTTAATACATTTGCAAATGTATTAAAAAAAATATCCAAAAAAAATCACATTGACCTAAGTATTCAGACCCTTTGCTCTGACACTTGAAATTTAGCTCAGGTGCACCACATTTCTCTGGATCATCTTTGAGATGCTTCTACACTTTGATTGGAGACCACCTTTGGATAATTCAATTGATTGGACATGATTTGGAAAAGCACACACCTGTCTATATAAGGTCTCACAGCTGAAAATGCATTTCAGAGCAAAAACCAAGCCATAAAGTCAAAGGAACTGCCTCCAGAGCTCAGAGACAGGATTGTGTTGAGGCACAGATCTGGGGAAGGCTGCATTGAAGGTTCCCAAGAGCACAGTGACATCCATAATTCTTAAATAAAAGAAGTATGGAACAACCTGGACTCTTCCTAGAGCTGGCCATCCGGCCAACCTGAGCAATTAGTGAAGAATGTCCTTGGTAAGAGAGGTGACCAAGAACCCGATGGCCACTCTGGTTGATCTCCAGACATCATGTATGGAGTTGGGAGAACCTTGCAGAAGGACAACCATCATTGTAACACTCCAACAATCTTGGCTTTATGGCCAAGTGGCCCGGTGGAAGCCTCTCCTCAGTGCAAGACACATAAAAAAGCACCTAAAGACCTCTCAGACTGTGCGAAACAAGATTCTCCAGTGTGATGAAACGAAGATTGAACTGTTTGGCCTCAATTCCTTGCGTTATGTCTGGAGGAAACCAGGCACTGCTCATCACTTTTGCAATACCATCCCAATGGTGAAGCATGGTGGTGGTAGAATCATGCTGTGGGAGTGTTTTTCAGTGGCAGGGACTGGGGGACTGGTCAGGGTTGAAGGAAAGCTGAATGCAGCAAAAACAGAGATATCCTTAATGAAAACCTGGTCTAGGGCACTCAGGACCTCAGAATGGGCCGAAGGCTCACCTTCAAACAGGACAATGACCCTAAGCACACAACCAAGACAACGCAAGAGTGGCTAATGCACAACTCTGTGAATGTCCTTGTGTGGCCCAGCCAGAGCCCGGACTTGAACCCAATCAAACATCTCTGAAGAGACCAGAAAATGGCTGTCCACAGACGGTCCCTATCCAACCTTTCACAGCTTGAGAAGATCTGCAGAGAAGAATGTCCAAAAATCCCCAAATCCAGGTGTACAAAGCATGTCACATCATACCCTAAAAGACTTGAGGCTGTAATCGCTGCCAAAAGTGCTTCAACTAAATACTGAGTTATGGGTTTCTTATGTCAGTGTGATATTTTAGTTTTTTATTTTGAGTAAATTTGCAATGTTATAAAAAATCTGGTTTTTGCTTTGTCATTATGGGGTATTGAGTGTAGATTTATGTGTAAAAAATAATTTTAAGCATTTTAGTGTTAGGCTGCAACATAACAAAATGTGGTCTGAATACTTTCTGAATGCACTATATACACTGAACTAAAATATAAATGCAACATGTAAAGTGTTGGTCCCATGTTTCATGAGCTGAAATAAAAGATTCCAGAAATTTTCCATGTGCACAAAAAGCTTATTTCTTTCAAATTTTGTGCACAAATTTGTTTACATCCCTGTTAGTGAGCATTTCTCATTTGCCAATATAATCTATCCACCTGACAGGTGTGGCATATAAAGAAGCTGATTAAACTCCTAAGCACAATTTGCTAACCATGTGGAGAAATCAAGGAGTAAAGTTGTTTTAACTGTGCTCAAGTGGCAATGTTACTGGAACCGTTCCTCACAGTGCTCAGAATCAGAAGCCTTATGGTAAAAAATGATTATGTTTACTTGAAAGTTCATTAGCATCCTTTTCAAATTACATTATAAAAATAATAAAAATATATATTTTTTTTCAATCATATATTGCACTGTTCTCTGAGAACTGGTCATCTACAGAAAGCATTTATAGGTTCATAAACCTAAACACAAAGTTTTTGTGACAATATGGACTTCAAACTGTCCTCTCTCTGTCTCCTACTGCTCAATCAGGAGTCACTGTATCAATTGTGCTGCTGTTATTGGGGTGTAATCGGGCATGAGGAAGGCCAGTTTGCTTAAGGGTTGGGGGCTATTGTGAAGGTCCCATCTGTGAGTGCTGTCTGGAGAGGGGGACACTGGCCCGGAGCTTTCTGGCACATGTCTGTGAATGGTGGGTGTGAGAAGGGGCAATGCAGAGACAGCTGACACACCCAGATGAGTGGCTGCATTGAACAACCTGTCTTAAATGTATACCATAAATATTAAGTCTTTTTCTCATGTTTTCTTTTAGACCTTTGAGAATTTTTTCTCCGTTCTGTCTGCTACCATTAATTTAATTATACAACAGTTAGTGCCAGTCCTCTATTCTTATTGGATAAGTTGCAATCCACAGTGCTAATATTTAGTAAAAGCACTGGAACATTTCTGAGTTTGTATTACTTCTCTTGTCTGTGTTTGCAAGGTTTTAAATAGACTGCCAGTCTGTGCATTTTTTGACAATATTTTATCCAGCTTTGGCTTATTTTGAAAAACATTTTCTTGGCAGAGGTATAATATACAATCTTACAAGTCAAATTCAGTCTAAAAAATACTATTAACATCTTGTTATAAAACTGTAGTTGAAAAGCAATTTAATTCATACTGCTGTACTGAATATCAAAATGGTATAACAGCATTATTCCAGACTGAACACACAATGAATTCAGCTAAAGTTTTTCAGGCTGAAATTGGTCTGTGCTTACCGAAATTTGAACCACTGCCCTCAATGTGCAAAGTGCCAAGTGTTGATGAATGTATGGGCATATGTGAGCTCCAGTTTCGGAGAAGGGTCTGTCTCCATCCTGCAAGTCACAGCCACTACAAGTTATGCCCCCTCCAAATAACCAGCAAAATCCTGAATTCTTGGAACAGTTGGATGCCACATTGTATTTGTTGTGTTTATTTGGAGTGCTATAGCAATCCTACACCTATCCATAACTCTAAACCTAACCATAAGCATTTTTAAAATGAAAAGTTGGCAACAGTAAGGTGAAATGTGATGAAAATGAAGAGGAGAACAATCTAGCAGTATGCAAAGCTAATAGGCTAACCGATTAGCTTGTAAGCTAACTGGAGAAAACAGAACAGAGGAATGTTTATTTTACCATTTATATATTTTTTATTATTAAAGAAAATGTGTATAAACACATTCAGGAATAGAGTAAAGAGCACTTTCAAGTTCAGTTTACCATTTATATCGGTTTAATAATATGATTTGTGACCTATAATTTAAAAGATATTCTTTGTCACATTTAATGTACTCAGTACCATTCAAAATCAAAAGTTTTCAGTTACAGATGCCATTGTAGAAATTCACTTTTCACATAGTTAGTGAAAGTGTCCAAAAACAAGAAAAGTTACTGAGAATAAACGAGTAGAATTCAGCTGGTCATGTGATCCTAAAATGGCAGCTCCTGTGAGGGCGCCCCTGCCCAATGTAGAATAAAACAGCTTTTATAAGGTTACTGATATGAGTTTTCATCTTCTCATGTGAGTGGTCATGAATTTATACATATGTTTTAAAATTACAATTCATTTCTTTAGGAGTAAACATTTTTTAATGGGGAAAAAATTACTGAGTGCACCTTTATGAGAATAATAATCATACAGCAGTTGCATAGGATTTAAAGTTATTGTAGCCAATAGAATCACTTTATGTTCCAAGGGGAGATTGGGCATGTCACAGACAGATACACTTGGAGATTTGGGTGCAATATCCACAGAGTGGCACCAAAAGTGAGTTTTAAAGTGAGTTGTTCTTAGTTGTAAATGATGTAATACAGTGAAGAGGATTGCATATTTTATTAACCACATGCCCTAACTAACCCAAATCCCAACCCTAAACCTAACTATCAGTGGTGTACAAATGTAATCTTACATCATTATTTGAACACTATTACTTCTTGGTGTCCGTGGACCACAACTTATACACCATACTTATCAGTCACATGAAAGAAAAAGATAAACACATTTTAAAATATGCAAAATGTCTGATGGGAGATGGTGCTAGCAGGGGCATTGCAGTCATTTGACAAGTGGGGGGGACACAGCTGTCGGTAGGTGGCTTGCACAGACCCAACACTTACAGTGCAGTATAAATATATTACAAAAATGAGCTGCAAAAATAAAGGAGCACTTGTGGAGAACTTGCTTCTGTTTCACACATGACAATAAAAGACTGAGCACAAGCTGGTCCTGAATAAATTATTTATCCAATTACAATTATGACAAATGTGCATGTGCAATTTGTTTTTTCATTGTGGGATTTAAATGTATCCAAGTGGCTCCAGTGTTTTGACTATGTTCATCAAAATTAGTTCAGATCCATTTAATGATTCAGTGACCATTTCTGGTGATGCCATAAGGTGGTGGCAAATGAGTGTCTTGTGTGAAATGAGTTAGTCACTGAATCAATGATCAAAAGAACATTTTAATCCTTTAAAATTAGTTTGTCTACTGATCCACAAAGAAACTTTTGTAGAGGTTTTAATCATTATAAGAACACAGCAGATCTATCTTTTTCCTACAGTTTGTCAACTGCATACCAACATAGTTAAAAAACCAGGAGCTGATCTAACTTTTACCTCACAAGCATAATGTAAAAAAATAACTTAATGACTCATGCACTGATATAAACTCCACTTACAATGTGTGCTTAAAAGAAGAATGGTCCTTTGTTATTTTTTTTTCTGTAATGCATTTCACATAATGCTACCAGTCAATTATATGCAGATAAATAACTCATGTTTGTATGTTCCTCATCTCTAGATTATTAATTTAGATCAACATCAATGCCGATAAAAACAAGAATAAATGAGAATTGTTGAAAGCAACTTTGTAGAAATTAATGGAGATTTGACTATCTGAATGATGGCCTATTACATAAGGGATGTTTCGACTCATAAAACTCACCTGTGATTGGCTGGATGGTCTCTCAATCAGCCCAAAGTAACAAAACGCAAAGAATACTGTATACAAATCCACCATTTGGACTTGGTATGGGTTTAGCTTGGAAAAGTGCCAGAAACAAACATCACCTTTTTAAAGAGTGCGGGGGACATGTCCCCCATGGCTGCTATGCCCTTGGGTGCTAGTCAGTAACTTGGCTGAGTGGTGTCAATGTCAGAGTACCGGAACATTTGGTAGCAACATGTCGAGTTCCTGTTTGATCATGCTCATTATTTGTTAGATATTGCTTAAATATCAACTGGTCTGTGTGCATGTACTGTATGTGTGTGTCTTTTCTCATTCCAACAAAAAAACTTCATAATGTCATATTGACCAACTTGTCATCGAGTGCACATTGAGCATCATCTCCATGTGATTGAAAGCCATTTCAGGCCGAGATTGATGCCTACCTCACCTGATGTCTGCATTAGGATCAGTGAGTTCATGCTGCTGGAGATGATAAGCTGTGAGTGAACAGGGCTATCACTGCACTGGGGTCAGAACCCCTAGTAAATTGAGCTGATTACTGCCACTGCTGGTTAGACTTACTTGGAAGATGAGTAATCAACAGTCAGGGTACAGCAGAGGGCTGCTATCACCAATGTACATTAATGCATACTGTACTATACAGAACATACACTGTCACACACATACACAGTTGAGTGTGATGATAAATATCACTCTGTATAAAGACACAAGGATGTAATGGAATTGGAACATAATATGGTTTCATATAATTCACAAACCCCTGAATCGAATCGTATCACTGCAGACTTTGAGGTATCAGCAAACATTGGGTCACTGGCGAGAGAATCGATATAAGATCGTATCGTGATGGAAATGTTGATTAACACCTCTAATAAAAACACAAGTATGTTACATTCAAGATTGAGGCGAAGAAATATTACATTTGAATCGCTCACTGATAAATCATATTGTTCAACCACTTTTCCTATTTATTTATTTATTTTTACTGAAAACGAACACATTTAGGCCTTTTACTGTCCTGAGCTATACTGTACGGCAGTGGCGAATTCTCAGGGCTGCCACTGCTGTACGGTATACTGTAAAGTATAATGGTTCAATTCTTCACTAAATGATGTGATGCATAAATCTGGTAGTGGTTAGATTAGATTCCCATCACAAAATGCCACAATAAATGACAATAATGCCTCTGAAATTCAGAATGTGGGGCAAAAAAAATACCCTTCAAATGAACTCATGCAGATAGTTCTTAATATTCTATTATAATCCTAGTTATATACAAACAAAGGTTGATTTAATTGCTTGATTGATTTAATTGATATTGATTTAATTAGTAGGGTAAGAGGTAAGTACAATTTAACATAAATAGATGAGACACAGGTTGTTTTAAATGGTTTGAAAAAAAAACTAAAACATAATGGCTTAAAATGCCCCCACCCCTTTAAGGTGAATATTGCCCCATAATTTAAACGTTAATTTCTGACACTGCTATTATTCAATTTGATTATTTTATTACAATTCATAAATAAATAGAAGACTAAAAAAAAGATATGCTGATGAAATATGTAGCTGGATGCATCTGCATCTGCACTGAAAGCAGATTGGGGTCTTGGATTTAGTGGATTTTAAATTGGTCAAGAATTTAACTTATAAGATATTTTTATATTTTTTTTACACTCCTAACACTCAATAAAATATATTACACTATGACATTTTGTTTAGCCTCTACATTGATTTTCAAAGATGTTTTTTAGGTGTGTTTTACAACATTAATAGACCTTTATTCCATGGCAGTCTTAATGAGAGGCATTGAACAAGTGGCAACAGCTATGGGAAAATTGTGACAAGCAAGGTTTGAATGTTTAGATGATAGCCTACCTTCTAGGATACTTCTTGACATCCGATCAACACACAAGCGCGCACACACACACACACACACACACACACACGCACACATGCGCACACACACAATAGCTACCCAGATTTGAGTGTGAACAACTCAGCTGGTCTCCACTCCCTACTTGACACAAGCATGACCTCTATTTGTGCATGTGTGTTTGTGTGTGTGTGTGTGTGTGTGTGTGTGTGTGTTTGTCTAGCCCCTCCTCATTGCAGTCTGTCTCTCTATTGCTTTTCTGTGCCAACTGCTCACAGGCAGGGCTGGACTCCAGGGCCTGGGTGCATCCTCAGGTCGCCTGGTCAATTAAATTCAAATTGAGGATAAATGATCTGCAAATTATGTCCAAATAAGTAAGTGTAAGGAATTTACTTCGAAATGGCTCTGGAACAGCTTAATGATGCAGAGCTGATCTAAGAAATGTTTATTCATTGAAATGATACACAGGATTTAAATATCTGCATTTTAGACAGTATGACTACATTCATGTTTTGCTGCAGTCCAACCTGTCTGTATATAAATTTTTTTTACTGTTTTTGTTTGGTACTATTTGTTATATTATGTTCAGCACACGCTCTATGGGCAGTATCTGTGGCATGATTTTGATTATCACAGACAATCATTTTGACTCATCTCTCAGTTTTAAAAAAACATACATTTACAGTGACATTCTTGAAATGAAAGTCTATAGGGCAAAGCATTCCAAAGGGTTTACAAGCAGAAATGTTAAGGGCATATTCTTGATAAAGCACTTATGATTTCTTCCAAAATTTGTACTGTACTATTTGAATTTAAAAGTTGTCTAAGTCGTAATTTTTTTTTGTTATTGATGTAATTCCTGTAAATATAGATTTATTTCTGTAAACCCTACAGCATATCCATGGCATGTATGGAACTTCCCAGCATTGCATAGTCATGACAGGAGTTGAAAGATTGGATAAATCTTTGCTCAGAACAGTTTGGTAAGCGATTTTATTTATATGTTAACATGTATATTGTTTAAGCCATGTGGCTATACATTCGAAATAGTATGCATTTTACATTTATCTCGATGCCCCATGGACTTCCATTGAACATATATTTGTTTACTAAATTTTCACTTAACTGAGGGATAAGTCAAAATGATTGTTTTTGGTAGTAAGCAAAATGCAACATATGCTGTTGGTAGAGTTTCAGTTATACTGAGCCTGGAACATTCCTCTAAGGTTTTGCATTACACACATGTTGCTAAACAGTAATACTTTTTGCATGTTTGTTGTTTTGTTGTTTGTTTCTGTATATGTTTGCCTGATCTTGCCTATGTGCATTTACAAGACAGAGAGAGACAACGTGAGAGAGAGAGAGAGTAAAAGGCATGTAACGGTTCTTGTCCCTGAGGGGCTGATGACACTAAAGAGACACACGGAGAAGAAAGGAGGATGGGAAGCCCATCACCCTCTGCACCATTCTGTTCTTTTACAACCTGACAAAATAGCCTTTTAATTTTGCTGAACGTCTGGGGCGACTGCGGCTCCGCCTGCATCAATCTCCATCATCTGCAGGCTCCAGGCACTGAGTCCCCGGGGTCCTCTCACTGCCAGAAGACCACTGTCTCAACCCCTCTGGGCTATACAGCAAAGGAGAGCTGCCTAGACTCCTCTTCTCTCTCATTGTAGAGCAAGGAAATTAGTTCTCTGTCTATTTTCAATACACTCTCATATTGATACGTCCCTACAGCGAAGTAAAAATGCCCTCCTTGGTCCTGCATCATCAAAACGTCACTCTGATGTTGTATTCAACCAATTTTAGAGGAGCCAAGGCTAAATTGTTAAATTCTGTCATCATTTACTAATTGCTTTATTTATTTTTTGCTTTTTTGCTTATTGTTTTGTTTGCCGTGAGACACAAAAGGAGTTTTCACAATATTCAAGAAATATGTTAAAAAAATTATTGTGTTCTCATAACTGCTTGTTGCATCTTTTAAATTGTTTGTTGATTATATTGTTGTTATAATATTGGCTAGGTTTAGGTGTAGGGGTAGGTGTTAAAAATATATTTATTATAGTGTAATGTAAATACAATGATGTGACTACATTTACATTCCTCCTACGTGTTTTGTATTGTTAATACGTGGTTAGGTTAAGGAATGGGGTTGGGTTAGGAGTTCTAAAATATCGACATGATAGTATAATGTAATAACACTGATATATTTATATGTATAATCAAACATATTGCAGTTCAACCTGTGCAAATAATCTGAAGATTGTCAAGGCGGTGACAGAATAATTCGAACTGATGTGGGAACGGAATGACAAGGATGATTTCATGATGCAGGCAAAAAGTCTCTACGTGTCGGTGATGTATTCGTAATGGGACTGCCCTGCTATTTTCTTCTCAAATTCTCTCACTTTATAATGATAGGCTATAAAAGATTATAAGCTCAGTATTTGCAACCAAAGTTAAAAAAAAAAAAAAAAAACAGTTTAAACCTCTCAGGTTAAGCTGTCCATTAATATTGGTGGTGTTTTCTAAGGCAAGCATCACTATTGCTTACTCATATTTGGGGTAGCTTTAGGGTAACACTATTTATTGAACTTTGCAGTGTAAATTCTCATCATGTGTGCTTGAGACATGAATGATAACTAATGTGGCTTGCAGTGGTGGAAAGAGTACTGATTATTTTACTTAAGTAAAAGTACTGCTACTGAAGAAATGATTCATTTGAATACAAGTAGAAGTACTAAGAAACTCAAGAAAGTTTGATTTTGACTCAAGAAAGAGTAAATAAGTAGTTTGCTGAAAAACTACTCAAGTAATAACAATTGAAACTGGTTACACTACCATGCAGAAATCACAATAGAGTGGGGTTTTTTTCCCCATTTGCTGAGGTGTGAAATTCTTTCAGGTTGCTTCACACTTGCATGTCAAATTTTGGTTTTAAAAAAAAAATAAAAAGAAACAGCTCTCCTGAAATTCAATTTTCTCCTAAGCAAACTGTTATCAACTCTTACATGCCAACTTAATAAAATAAGGCAAAAATAAACATTTTACACAGTGTTTAGTGAGAGATATGATTGATTCAAACATTAACAGTGGTTGTTCTGTATATATATTATTATATTACATTTTTAATAATAAAGTCTTAATTAACCTTATGTGTCAGGAACCAATCAGGTGCTACATCTCACACCACACAACGATCACTCTCTCCAGAGTTCTAATCACTTGCACCTGTTCCAAATCAGCAGTCAGCTCCATATAAACACCCAGTTCACAATCAGTCTTTGTCGAGTCTCCAACAGGAACAGACGCATACCAAAGTCTCAAAAAGTCTCTTACTCTGCCTACACCAGTCAAGTAACGTATACTCACCTGAAAAGATACTAACCTCTATGTCCATGTTCTGATGTTCCCAGAATCCGCTGCTGAATCCAAGTTTCCTGATTCCTTGTGTTCCTTCTGAGTTTCGCTTGCTGGTGGAAATATTTGAAAGAGAAAAGACAAGTATCACTGAACTGTGTTAGTTTGACTGTGGATTAACGGAAGGGGATCTACTCACCTGGAATCCTTCACGCTAAGTTATCTTCTTCGAATTCACCTCTGAAACTTGAAAAGACTCACCATTGAACTTGATGCACTAAAATAAAGCTTTGTTCTTATACAATTACCTCTGTCTCCGAGCCTGTATCCTGACAGAAGACTCGACCAGCACAAAAAGAGGTGAGGAAAATGATTTCCAGACAACCTTCAGCACCGGATACGAATCCCATACAACCCACCGTCGCTGCAACAAGCCCCATACATGTCACCGCTGCCGCGACAAATCCATTGTTAACCCCAGTCAGCGCTTCCGTGAACGCCGCTTCCTCTATTACTTGCTTCGCTGTTCCACCGTCGCGTCCAGCGCCATTCTCTGGTCGGGTGGAAGATTGCAATGGATTCCTGTTACAATGTTCACTTGCTCTGGAACAACAAGCTCAACTATATCCTACTGAGCAGTCTAAAGTGGCTTTCATTATCCAACAATTATCCGGAGCAGCTTTGAGATGGGCTGAGGCATTGTGGATGAAGGAATCAGCTGTGATAACATCTGTTCAGGATTTTGTAAAACACTTCAGGGAAGTTTTCGGTCGTCCAATTGAGGATTCCTCTTTCGGTGATCAGTTGTTGCAGTTACGTCAAGGGAAGAAGACTGTTTCTGAGTATTCTTTAGAGTTTCGTACTCTAGCCTCCAACAGTGGGTGGAACGAAAGGGCGCTCCTCTCAGTGTATCGCCGTGGATTGAATCCTGCCTTGCGTCTTCAGTTGGCGATTTATGATGACAGCTTAGGAATAGAGAAATTTATCCAGCAGGCTATTCGCGTGCAGCAACGATCTCAAGATTGTTACCAAGACAATCTATATTGCCATTCTGCATCTCCACAAATTGTCATGAGTTCCACATCAGAGAATCAATCAGAAAGAATGCAGGTTGACACCTTTCGACTTTCCCAGACAGAACGCACTCGACGAAAGGAGTTGAAACTATGCATGTACTGTGGTTCCAAGGGCCTTTTTAGACTTAACTGTCCCATACGACCAGAACGACTGATGGTAAGCTCCATCCAAGACAGCTCTATTATATCCACACCCCTCACGATTCCTGTAATCCTGAAATCTCGAAATAACTATGTATCTGTAACAGCCATCATCGACTCTGGGTCAGCTGGGAATTTCATTTCAGGACGACTCTGTAAAGAACTCAACCTCCGGAAGATCAACACCCCTAAGCCCTACTCCATCTACGCCGTAACAGGTGAGCTGATTAATAAGGGGCATGTAACTTCCCAAATAATACCCATCCAGTTGTGGGTTGAGAACAAACACCAGGAAATGTTCGAACCTTTTGTTCTGCAGAATAGTCAGACAGATATAATCCTAGGTCGTCCATGGTTAATTCGTCATCAACCAACCATCAATTGGCAGTCTGGGAAGATCAAGAAATGGGGTTGTCATTGTTCCCTTAGTGAAATCCCACCTCCTAGCTCTTCCAGTGTCCAAATACCCAAAGAAATGACAGTTAACTCTACATCCATAGAAAGTCCAAAGAAAAACCTGTCCACGAGTATCCCCTCCTGTTACTCCTCATTCTCTGACATTTTTAATCCAGTTGCTGCTTCCCAGTTACCTCCCCATCGACCATGGGATTGTGCTATCGATTTGAAACCTGGAGCATCTATTCCCAAGGGTCGAATATATTCGTTATCTATCCCTGAACAAGAGTCCATGAGGAAGTACATCGAAGAAGCTTTACAACAAGGTTACATCCGCCCTTCTACATCCCCTGCCGTGGCTAGTTTCTTTTTTGTTCCCAAGAAGGACGGGGGCCTGAGACCATGTATCGATTACAGAGCTCTAAACCAAATTACAGTGAAATTCAGTTATCCACTACCACTCATTCCTTCAGCTCTGGAACAGCTCAGAGGAGCTAAAGTCTTCACCAAATTGGACCGCCTTCAATCTGATCCGAATTAGAAAAGTTGATGAGTGGAAGACGGCTTTCATAACTCCTGCAGGGCACTATGAATATCTCGTTATGCCATACGGATTGGTAAACGCCCCTTCGGTTTTCCAGAGCTTCATGGATGAAGTACTTCGGGAGTTCTTGGGAAAATTCGTTTTGGTGTATATCGACGACATCCTCATTTTCTCCAAAAACATAGTGGAACATCAACATCAGGTTTCTCAGGTACTCCAAAAACTCCGAGAATTCACCTTGTTTCTAAAGGCCGAGAAGTGTTCATTCCATCAGACCAGTGTCGAGTTTCTGGGATTTCACCTCAGTGAAAGAGGAGTGGAAATGAATAATCAGAAGACAGAAACCATCCTGTCCTGGCCTACCCCCAATTCAGTTAAGGAACTTCAGAGATTCCTGGGTTTCGCAAATTTCTACCGACGATTTATACATCAGTACAGCCTGTTGACAGCTCCACTAACCTCACTGCTAAAGGGAAAACCCAAGACACTTCTTTGGACCCCAGAAGCAGAAGGAGCTTTTAAGTCACTGAAGGCTGCATTCACCACTGCACCCTTACTTCATCACCCAGATCCGGAAAAGGTATTCGTAGTGGAAGTAGATGCCTCCACTACAGGAGTAGGAGCGATCTTGTCCCAATACTCTGATAATTCTTTCGAAACCATTCCCTGTGCATTCTTCTCAAGAAAGCTTTCTGCTGCTGAAAGCAATTACGACATCGGAAATCGGGAACTCTTGGCTGTAAAACTTGCCTTTGAAGAATGGAGGCATTGGCTGGAAGGGGCCAAACATCCGTTTATTGTACTCACCGATCACAAAAACCTCCAGTATTTGAGAGATGCCAAGAGATTGAACCCACATCAGGCTAGATGGGCCCTGTTCTTCACTCGTTTTCATTTCACAATATCATACCGCCCCGGTTCAAAGAATACTAGAGCAGATGCTCTCTCTCGTATCCATGCCCCTGAAAATCCAATTGAAGAACCTGAATCCATCTTACCCGAAAGGCTATTTGTCAACCCAATCCTTTGGGAGATCAATGAACAACTACTTGAACTGTCACGACAGCAACCCAGAGTCCCAGGATGTCCTCCCGACAAGATTTATGTACCTGAAGATTTCCGTAATTCCTTGATTTCATCGGCGCATTCCTCGGTAGGCACAGGTCATCCCGGAGTAAGTAAGACTACATCAACTCTCCAACTCAAGTATTGGTGGCCCAACATGCAGCGAGATATAACAACATTTATCCAAGGATGTATTCCCTGTGCTATGTCCAAAGTTCCCAGACATCTACCCGTGGGTAAGTTGATGCCCCTTCCTGTCCCACTTAGACCTTGGTCTCACATCGGGGTAGACTTTGTAACTGACCTTCCTGTCTCAGATGGTAACACTTGTATCCTCGTGGCCATCGATCGTTTCTCCAAGGCATGTAAATTAATTCCTCTGAAAAATCTTCCCACCGCCTTTGTCACTGCAGAGCTGTTAATGGAACATGTCTTTCGAAACTTTGGTATACCAGAGGACATCGTGTCCGACAGGGGACCTCAATTCACCTCCCGGGTGTGGCGCGCATTCTTCTCTCTGATGAATGTAACTGTAAGTCTCTCATCAGGGTACCATCCACAAACGAACGGCCAAACCGAACGAAAGATCCAAGACGTCGGACGGTTCTTGCGTACGTTCTGCCACTCTAACCAAAACATCTGGAGTCGCTATTTGATTTGGGCAGAGTACGCACAAAATTCTCTCAGACAGACATCTACACAGTTAACTCCATTTCAATGTGTTTTGGGTTATCAACCCCCATTGTTTCCTTGGTCCGGTGAACCCTCAGAAGTCCCAGCGGTAGATAAATGGTTCAGAGAGAGTGAAAGAATTTGGAATCAAACTCATCATCACCTTCGACAAGCAATCAATTGCCAACAAAACTTTGCAGATGCTCGTCGACGTCAGACCCCAGAATACCAACCTGGACAACTAGTCTGGCTTTCTACAAAAGACATCCGTCTACGTCAGCCTTGTCGGAAATTAAATCCCAAGTATATCGGACCATTCCCCATAGAGAGACAGATCAACCCAGTAACCTATAAACTTCGTCTCCCGGCTCAACAGCGGATCCATTCCACATTCCATGTTTCTCTCCTGAAACCTTATCATCCAGCTGTGCCCAGCTCAACTACAGAACCAGCTCCAGAAGAAAATCCCACGATACCTCCTATGGAACCAGACTCCATCTATTCAATAAACGAAATATTGGACTCTCGACGTCGAGGTGGTCAACTTGAATATTTGATTGATTGGTTAGGATATGGACCAGAGGAGAGGTGTTGGATACCTCGGAAAGACATCCTTGATCCCACTATGCTCTCTGAATTCCACGCTCAGCATCCACAGAAACCTGCACCACGACCCAGAGGTAGACCACCACGACGTCGGGGTCCACGGTCCGCTGGCGCGGACTCTGGAGGGGGGGGTAGTGTCAGGAACCAATCAGGTGCTACATCTCACACCACACAACGATCACTCTCTCCAGAGTTCTAATCACTTGCACCTGTTCCAAATCAGCAGTCAGCTCCATATAAACACCCAGTTCACAATCAGTCTTTGTCGAGTCTCCAACAGGAACAGACGCATACCAAAGTCTCAAAAAGTCTCTTACTCTGCCTACACCAGTCAAGTAACGTATACTCACCTGAAAAGATACTAACCTCTATGTCCATGTTCTGATGTTCCCAGAATCCGCTGCTGAATCCAAGTTTCCTGATTCCTTGTGTTCCTTCTGAGTTTCGCTTGCTGGTGGAAATATTTGAAAGAGAAAAGACAAGTATCACTGAACTGTGTTAGTTTGACTGTGGATTAACGGAAGGGGATCTACTCACCTGGAATCCTTCACGCTAAGTTATCTTCTTCGAATTCACCTCTGAAACTTGAAAAGACTCACCATTGAACTTGATGCACTAAAATAAAGCTTTGTTCTTATACACTTACCTCTGTCTCCGAGCCTGTATCCTGACATTATGGTTATTTAACATATTGAGATATTATTAAAAAGTAAAGTGTAGCATTTGCATACATGATGTTTTGTGATTTCTCATACCTTCTTTATATAACATCCATCCCTTGTGCACTTTTGGCCTCTAGCAGGAGAGACAGGGCAGGGAAGTACAGTACAGCACCATGAGCGAGAGTGTTACCCACTAGGTCCATTTATATTGAACAAGAGGGGCGAACGGTTACGGAATTTAATGCTGGAGTGCTATACCGAACTGATGCAGATTGATGGAAGTGGAGAGCGATGGTGCGAGGAACCGGACACTGGAAAATGTTCAGTGAAAAGTCAAAAGAAGTTTGCAATGTACGTAATTGTAACTACATCAGATATTATTAATAAAACACAGGAACTCATTGCATGGGCATTTTTTGCCCCCATATTTTGAATTTGGGGGATATTTTTGTAAATTTCAGTGGCATTTTTGCTCCAAGTCCCCATTAATGCCCAACACTATTGACACTGTATCTTTCTATGGTATATAAAAAGTTTGTTTTCGACATATAGTAGCAAGTAAACAAGATATCCTCACATATAGGCCTATGTCAAAATACATTGTGTTAATGTTAGACAGAGTTAAAATATTGCCTACCTTAAAAACAAGTGAAGTTTGATCAGTGGTTAAATGTGTTCACATGGTTCTCTTGTACCACAATGAATGGCTCCTTTCCAGAATAAAACTAAATATGCAGAAAATCACTGTACTACAGTTCTTGTATAGTAACAGGGCAGAAAGTCTTGAAGAAGCTAGAGAAGAGAGGACACCAGTTGCAGTTTATGCATGATGCTGTGCCCTGCGGGCTTCCGTCGTGCCACAGCATGCTGTAGTTTAGAAACAGATTTTGCGCTTACAACTTTCTTCCTCCCAAAAATTCAGAAATATTATGGCTTTTTTTTGTACTTTGTAATTGTGGTGAAAAATTATTGTAGCTAAGTTGAATACTTGTTTCAGCAATGTACTCAAGTACCGTAATGAAAGTAGTTGTAATTCGTTACTTTCCACCTCTGGCAGCTTTTTGAGAAGAAGTGTGCTATTTCTTTTCTAAGCAATAAGGCTTATGATTTTCCACTGGTAGACATTAAAACTGAAGAAAAAGCCCTTGCCACATTGTTCAGAAAATGTCAAAATCTAGTTGCCTTCTGTAGTCTTGCTTTTGGCATTTGCTTGTGGATTAAACTTTTCTAGTGCTTTCTGACATGATTGAATATCTTTTGACTCACAGAAAATGTCACTGGTGTGGGCTGATCTGATGCAGGGAACTCATTGAGTTGGACAAATCCATGATATCAATTGGCTGGCTGAATGAGAGGCAGTCAATAGGGATTAGTGTAAAGTCTCTCCCTATTGTCCATGTTCCTAACTGTGCATCTAGCATGTTTCCAAAGGTGAGCAAAGCAGGTGTGAAAGTTCCTTGGACAGAGCACACAGTGTATCCATCTTATTCACATTGAAAGCCCAAATAGGCTTGACAAACTCCTCAACTAGCTATCTGTCAGGAGTGCCTATCAAAGCAGTGATATTTCTTGTGGTTTCATCATGCTTTAAAATATGTAGTCACTATGCTAAAATTCGTCATATTGTGGTTGAGTGGTCATAATGGTTTCTCATAATGTTTCCAATCAGTTCTTTGAGGTATACCTTCTACATTGAGGCCAACATGTGTATACTGCACACATAGTAAACCTGCTCCCCACTGCACTTAAGCAGTCATGACCTCAAATTCTCTCTTGATATATGGTTGCCATGGTAATCTCTCTTTAACATGCTTTACACTGAGGATAGCCCTTAAACTGCATTTTGCACTACAGTCTGCTACCATCTCTCTAACAATTTTAAAGTTATTTATATGTACTGGATTACTTTATTGAATAACTTACTCAACATTGTAAAAATGCACAAAAAATCAAAGCATTAAAAAAGTGGTATATTTATTAAAAAAGATAGTATAAGCAAATTTTTCAAGCAAATCATTTCACAAATTACATTTCCTTCAGTTTTAGTGATTATCTATACTACCCATGACACTGAGGGGGGAAATCAACCAATCAGAGAATCACGGTGAACAAAGCACATCAGAAGAGCTCTGCAGTGCCCGCCCACTCCCAAGACATACTGTGAACAAAGCAATTGAATCTGTCTCCCTACACTCTCAAATTACTTCTATATTTGCAAAGACTAAAATATAGTTTCTATGTGTGAAATCAACAACTTTAAATAACTAGTTTTATAGTTTTCCGTTGATTTTAATTCAGTTGAGTAATTTGCGATGCTTTATGGGATGGCAGTTCATGCCCTCATGAAGGATGTTAAATGCACAGTCTTGTAACTTGAATTTTTTGTCATATTTTCAAGAACTTTTTTGCTTTAAATACTTTTTATTCAGTAATTCAAACAGTTTTTGCACTGCCGTGCTCTATTAACTAAACCTGTCCATGGTTACTATGATGAACTGCACCAGTGGTTACTTAAGACACCTGTGTGTGAACTTGATGGGAACTGACTTCATGCATCCACTAAAAATGAACAATTGTTAGAAGTAACTACACAAATTGAAACGAAAATCTCTAACATAATTTGCTTGCAGATGCCTGCGCTTGGGTTGATATTTTGTTCTCTAATGTACTGACATTCATTCATAAAATTATTTTTGTAGATGTATAAAAACATACACATTCATTCGAAAGCACCTGTACTTGGCTTAAAATCTGCTAAGTGGTTCATTTGGCAAATCATATTAAATTATGATTTCAACAAATTATGTGAATGAGTAGTCCCTCTGGGTTGCCATCACATCCTGTTGAACTTAATTAGCAGTAATTAACACGTGCTAATGAGATGAGGTGGAATCCAAAACAAACAGTGGGAGCTCTGCCTCATATCTAACAGTAACAGAGGCTGAATGCAGTGGGTCAGGATCACTGTGACTGTCTCTTCCAATCTGACTGCACAGACGTGTATTCGAGGGTTAAATAAAAAATAGTACTTATGCAAGATTGTAAATATATCTTTGTCTTGAAAACAAAGCTGAAGCAATGGCAAAAAAACAAGGCCAAACAAGATGCTCATGGCCTTTGATTTATTTGGTTGTTCTGAAGATACCTCTATAACTAGCATCATTTCTAGACACCCATTCAAGCACAAAATACTAAATTTTTTGTGTATTCTACCTCTCTCAAGTTGACTTTCCAGGATGAACACAACCCTTTCTTGTGTGTTAGCCATACTTTTAATCTGCATGACATATATTCTGGACATAAATGTGCAGGGCATTCCATTGAGAACAAAGACTTGTCTTATTTAAGATCTATGCGACAAAATTAAGTCTACTTCTGAGGCTTTGTGTCCACATGTGCATATTTGCCTTGCAAAATAATAATGTTAAGACTGCAAAGTCTTTTACTTTGAAACACATTAATAGACTTTAAAGTTATTGCGAAATTAAAGCATTTTCAGGTTAACTTTGTAACACAGTCAATATAATTACTGGATGTTTATAATGAACATTTTGGACACTTATTGATATTGCACGTGTGTCTTCTGCCATATTCACAAACAGTCATAATGAAAACCCTCTACTAAATAAAGATAATTTAATGGTCCTATGCTTAAGACTTTTTTCTTATCAAGAAACATTTGGTGTTATATATGTTTCTTGTGTTGGCTTCACTGTTACATTTGGTCAATACTAAAGGAGGGTTCCTTAAAGCTTCCTCAGTAATATTAATCATTTAGAGTCAATTTAGAAAAATATCTACATAAATAATAATTTTAGGCTGAACTGGTTCTTTGTGTTGGGGTTTAAAATTTGTATTATTATTATTATTATTATTATTATTATTATTAAACTCCTGCATGTGCATTCTAAGCACAATTCTTTATGGAAACGTAAAAAGGCTTTTTAACACAAAAATATATGCTCTATAAGTCCCTAATTGTGATAGTTAGATCTATTGTTCTATTGAGTGCATACTTTATTAAGAGGACAAGTAAAGCTCTAATGGGTTTATTAAACCCATATAATTTAAAGAAAGGTTCTCTGAATCAAGCTGCAAATCACTTAATGGAACCTTTATGTTTGGTATAGTATTGATGTTCTTTATGTCAAAACACTTTAATTGAATGATCATTAGCCTGTGTAGTATCGCCAATATTTTTCTATTACTTCTGCATCATTGGATTTCTCATGCACATATTTGACTAGATTAAACAATAAAAGTCGCAAAAAAACATATTCTCTCATTCCATTGTTGAGGATCAAATCCCACGTCTAATGATATCTATAGCATACAGTCATGATGCTTGTTCTCTGTCTGTTCTATGGCACAGAAAATCCGCTATCTCTCGCTTCCCAGCTCCGCAGATTGTTCCCCGTGCGCGATAATATCTCCCAGCAGCCGGGGACTTTATATTATAATCATTAGTGATCCTTGCCCTCTCACCCGTATTGAAGAATAATCGCAGAGCAACATTAATCTGAGCTGGAAACTACCCTGCCCCTCTTTTCCCACATGGCAGTCGAGGTGGTGTAGTCCGATATGTGCAGAATCTCTTGATCACAATGTTTGAAAACACAAACACCCTTTATTCGCCACACGTTCATATTACAGATGCCTCATCCAGGTTAGCTAACATTTTTGGAAATTGCTCTCAATTTTGTTAATCACCCATTGTTTAATGAGAACATGCAGATTGTAGCAGGCAAAACGAAATTAGTTTCTACAAATGGGCCTAAAATATGTAATGCATACTCGAACTGTTAATTAAATTGAAGAGATTTACATGTATGTTTTAATGTTTTTTTGGTAGCATGTTTTCATATATATATATATATATATATATATATATATATATATATATATATATATATATATATATATATATATATATAGCTATATATATAAATATATAAAATGCTTACGTTCATTAGAATTTAAACAAATAATCTAAGATTCAAATTATCTACAAATAGGTTAATTTTATCATTTAGCTTCATAATAAATGAATGCTTTCATTGCCCTCAAATAAAAAAAAACAAACAAAAAAAGAGAATATGAAAACACTTTGATAAGTTGATAACAAATGCCTAATCGTTGTAGTAGTTTAATGTTTAATGCAATATCAGCATCAAAGGCTATTTGCAAAACCAAGGCCAAGAATAATAAATAAAGCAACTATAAAATAAAAAAGATAAATACATAAAAAAAAAAAAAAAAAAAAATATATATATATATATATATATATATATATATATATATATATATATATATATAAAATACATTCAACATTATTTAAATGTATTTGTGATACAAAAAAAAAAAAAAAAAGATAAGATACAAAAATATTTCTGAAATGAAAATGATCCATTCGTCCTAAACCTGTCAGTGTTTATAACGTTTGAGTTCCTTTAACATAGAACAAAATGTATTCACAACGTATTCATGTTAAAAATAACTATTATTTGGATAATAAAGAATGAAGTAAATACCATTAACGAAGAAGAACAGAAACATTACATTGCGTTACAACATTTTTGGGGATTCTAAGGTGGTCAAAATAATTACCAATTTTTTTTTTTTTAAATACTCTTATGTAAATAAGTCTGTCTCAAGTTTGTTTTGGTAATGCTCATTTATTGAGCACAGCAGATATTGTAGGAGATTCTATTTTCCACCTAATGTACTCTAATCTGATTGGCTCTGGTCCAATATGACGTAACACCGAAGGGAATAAGGACTTTCGGCAGCTTCCAAACGCGCGTGAAGCAGCGCGAGGTGAAACTGGAGATAACCAGGAATACAGCTGCGTGATTTGCCTTGAAATCGTTCATTGTAACTTTTTATAAACGGCAGAAGTAACGCTGTTTGTTTGAACCGTTCATTGTTCCTGTTCTTTCGCTGGAGCAATGGAAATACCGCGCGCTCTAATGTCAACATTTTGTTAGTATTACACGTGAGATTTGACCAACACTTCAAATACAGTTTGAGTTCGTTAGTTTTAATGGTATAAGACACGCGTATGTTAAATATTTTAATAAGGAGGTGGCGATCACTTGTCCCTTTACTGAGCTGTCATCTTTAGGCAAAATCTCGGAATGCTGCATTATATTCAATGTCTGCCTTTGTGGTGACATTTGGTTCACTTGGATCGAGGGTTACGTAGTTTTCTCGAACTTCTGGAACGCATCGAGCAGATTGTTTTGCCTTTCACTATAAGGACAGAAACGCAGTGATTGGAGTTGCAAAATATGGTCCACTGTGCTGGATGCGAGAGGCCTATTCTGGACAGATTCCTGCTCAGCGTCTTGGATAGAGCCTGGCATGCCAAATGCGTGAAATGCTGTGACTGCAAATGTAATTTAACTGATAGATGCTTTTCAAGAGAAGGACGACTCTACTGCAAAAACGACTTTGTCAGGTAGGCACGTGCATCGTGTCACAGGACAATGAGCTCCTTAGGCTACCAGTTATAAATATTAAAAAAAAGAATTATAAAAAAATGCTTAAAATAAAAAGCAGTAGGCCTATATTAATATTATGTTTATAAATTAGGTCTAATATTTTTGGCTTTAATAAAACTAGTTAATTTAGATGAAGCACTAGTTTAGGGGGGAAAATCCAGTGTTCAATATAGCTAACACATTTCGGTTTTAATTGCAAAATCACAATAAACGAGAAAGGAAATTCGATGGTGCACATAAAGGGTACAAATCTTCACTTACACTTGATAACTTGTTAAGTGACAGACTGAAGAAGAGTTCTCTTTGTTTACAAGGTATGAGTGTCAGACAGGCAGAGGGATGAGAATTACACCAGCACCTGACGGAGGTGCGCCCTGCCTCGCTTCAATCTCTCGCGGCACATGCGTTTGTTTGCAAGAGCGCGAGCAAAGATGTGATAAGTCAAAATGAATAAAGAATTAGCTCGGTAAGAAAGCCATAGACTTGCGTGCAGTCAGCACACATTTGTTAACTGTTTCAGTTTCCATGCACGCGCAGAGACAAAACAATGTTTATTATCTCTTGCGCAGTTGGCAAGAGGATATTCCGTTAATACATTTGAACAAAGCAATTATAAATGTCGGCCTACTGATTTTTTACTGTGAGAATTGCTAATTTAAAATATGTCTAAAAACATACGGACAGAAATGCAAATATTTAATGCTACAAAAATAATTGCAATATTAAAAGAAAAAAGAAAAAACAGAATCATTTATGAACTGTGAAATATAGGACTAGTTACTCTCATGAAAGCCAACAATCTTTGTCACTGGCTATTTTCAAACGTGATTCATTTAGCCATATATTATATTTAATGTGATTACTATTATTATTATTTTATTTTTTTGGGGTATTTGATTTTAGAATTTTCTAATGATGTCTCTGTTCATCACAACAGACGTTACGGCACTAAATGTGGAGGTTGCGCGCAGGGGATCTCACCCAATGATCTCGTACGGAAAGCGCGAAGCAAAGTCTTTCACCTGAACTGTTTCACCTGTATCATGTGCAATAAACAGCTTTCAACAGGGGAAGAATTATACATACTGGATGAATATAAATTTGTCTGCAAGGAGGATTACCTGAACAACAGCATGGGAAAAGACACAAACCTCCTGTCAAGTGAGTAACTTTGAACCTTGAAATTGTCAGATGGATTTATTAATAGCTGTAGGGCCTATAAAAATGTCTTAATGCCTTAATATTAGTTTTGATTTACTATTACGCTAAAAAATAAATTATATATATATATATTAGGCCTATATGTATATATATTTACACATTTAAATTTCATAACAAAATTAAATCAAATTGAGCTGAATAATCTTTAACAAAATCAAATAATAATAATAATAATAATAATAAAATTTTGTTGTGAAATTGAAAAGCGCATGAATATGCGGTCCGATATGTTTATATTATGACAACGACATGTATACATGTCTATAAATATTTTATTTTTGTGTTCTCGACAGTTACTACATGCAGCGATCCGAGCCTATCGCCAGAATCTCAGGATCCTCAAGACGATTATAAAGACTCTGAGACCGGACAGCTGTCCGACAAGGAGACCTGCATCAACGAAAACGACGAGCAGAATCTGGGCGGGAAACGTCGCGGGCCGCGCACGACTATCAAAGCCAAACAACTGGAGACGCTGAAAGCTGCTTTCGCCGCCACACCTAAACCCACCAGACACATACGAGAGCAGCTGGCACAGGACACAGGCCTCAATATGCGAGTCATACAGGCAAGGCTTCAAAGAATAGGAATTTACTCTACAACCGTGCCCCCTCTTGAAGTTATGTTTTAATGTTTATCGTACAGCGTGATTGTATGCAAATGTGATCGGGCACACAAGAATGATAATGACCTTGAATAGATCATATTGGCTGTTGAGGGAAAGACTAAAATAACACACAAAATTACCTTTCTTTGTTTCTTTGAATGTGACTTCTTATGGATTAACGGTATCCAGGCATGTGCATTTCCTAAATAAATAGCTCATTGTCTGCTGAATGTAAATAGCCTATGTTGGTCTTTTTTTTTTTTTTTTAATCTCTGATTATAATTTTTCGTACGCTTTTTTAACTACATAGTGGCTCTCAGATAAACGACTTTGGTGTTTCTTTATTTCTAAACGAATGTCCCATCTCTTCTTGTGTCTGTGTTGTGTTCTGGTGTGCAGGTGTGGTTTCAGAATCGGCGCTCTAAAGAGAGGCGCATGAAGCAGCTGAGCGCGCTGGGCGCCAGACGACACATGTTCTTCCGCAGCCCGAGGAGAATGAGAGCGCTGCACGCCGACCGACTGGAACCAGGAGAGCTCATGGCCAACGGACATTTCTCTTACTATGGAGGTGAGTTGTTCAATAGCCTAATATTTGAAGAAGAAGAAAAAAAAAAGAAAAAAAAAACACACAATATACATTATGTTTATATATTATACAGATATATTGTTTTTGATGTATAGGCCTACCTCACAATGCCTAAATACTACACTGTAATTTTTTTTCCTAATTTTAACAGTAAAAGACTGTAAAAATGCTATAGTAAAAAAAAAAAAAAACGTTATTTAAAAAGACTATAGGGCCTACATGTATTTTTATGGTAAAATTTGGTTAAAAAAATGAAAAAAGTATGATTTTCTGTATAATTAACAGTAAAAATGTATATTGTGTTTAACAAGAGAGTACATTTACTTTTTTTTTTTTTTTACAGTAAATTGTTTTAAAAATTATGGTAAAAAAACAATAACCTGCATCCCAGAATTCCCTGCGTGACCCAGTTCATTTAATTCTATTTTATGTGAATATTTATGTTTCTTCTTATTTTTTAATATCAGTTATGTTCTTTCGGGTGTTCTGTGTTATATTTGATGTAGTTTAGTTAATGTTTATTACATTATATTAATTTCACACGTGTTACCCTGATGGTGTTTAGTGTTTGTGTGAGTGACACTGAGGATGAGTCACATGTTTATTGGTCATCACTTCTGGAAGAGCCACTATTGATGAACTTCAAGTGATCATGTGCTCTTCTGTAATTACTACGGCAATTAACAATATATTATAAAGTGAAAAGCAGATTTTTACACTTTCAGAAGGTTGATATATCAAGTTTATTATTTAAAAATATAAACGAAGTTAATGCACCATAAAATATACAGGCATCAAAATTACATCCCGTAAAGCCTGAAACGTGGTTACCATATTTTTTTACGTTGAATTTCTGGCAACTACAGCTGGCAGTATTTTAATGTAAAATAAATTATTATTAATAAATACATTTTTGGCACATGAGCGTAACCATTTTTTACAGCCTATAATGATTTTTCACATTTAAATCAATAGAATCTTATCAATAGAATTGTAAATATCTGTTAAAAGCAAATTTGCTCAACTTTAAGGCCTTACAGCATGACTGTTATCCCATCGGGGACAAATCATATATGCCATTTGGAATGGCAGTGATGGAGTAAATCCCATAAAACACTTACTTTGATTTCACATGGTCTTTAAACAGTGTGCTCACTCTCAACTTTCTTACAGACTATCAAAGTGAATACTATGGCCCAGGATCTGATTACAACTACTTCCCTCAGTTTCTACCATCTTCCCAAGCCCAGACTCCAGGTGATCTGGGATTCATGTCATCCTCTGGCCCAGCAGGAACCCCTCTAGGGAGCATGGACCACCACCATGGAGCACACCACCCCTCCAGTGAGGCACAATGCTTCAGTGAGATGATATCGCACCACCTAGGGGACTCTCCCAGCCCAGAGCCCAGCGCACCCACCTCCATTCACAGTATCTCTAATGACATGTGTGACTCCAATCCGCCTTTCACATCCCTGAACTCTCTCAGTGGCAATGGATACAGCAATCAACTGTCTCTCCCTTCCACAGAAATGAATGAGGGGACGGTTTGGTAGCTTCGGCAGAAGCCAAACTAATTCAGGAAACAAACATGTGGAAATGTACTCTTTGTGTGTGATTTTACAGCAGCAATGTTTCTATTTAGTTAATTTATCTATTTAATTATGTCTATTTATGTTAATTTGTTTACTTATTGATTTAACTTATTTATCTATTCAAAGCAACATTTGTGTATTTGAAAGTGGAATGTCAAATATGGGTCTGTAGAACTTGTAGCAGTGCTAAAGACAATGACAGTTTAAGAAAAGAACAGACTGCTTATATTTACAACACCTGGTGTGTCTGTTTAAATGTGTAGCATAACGTGACTCCTCAAACCTCTTTGCCTTTCAAGGCTTTGCCATAATGACACTTGAAATCATCTTGCACCAAAACCTTTCTCTGCTTGAACATGTTGTTGCATTTCTATTATGCGGTCCACCAAATCTCAGTGCATTTGTCTTTAAAAGGGAAACTTAAAAATGTTCTGACGAACCCTTTATTTGTAATGAAATATGACTTGAATTTTAGAACTAAAATGATTTCATATGGTCAGTGGACAGAGAGCAGTCAGTTGTTTACATATATTTTATTCAAGGGTTTTAATATCAACAATGACTTTAAAAACTCTCTTATACTGATGGATACACTTTTTCTTCAAGCAAGTAACCAAACATTTGAATGAATACAATTGATATTTGAATTTTGATTAACTGCTCTAGTTTGTACGATATTGTGTGTGCATAAAGAATACACTAAACAAAACCATAAATATATGTTGACAAATGAAGCACAAACACAAAAATGGTAATTTGTTTTAGAAAAACAATTTTTTTGTTTTTTAAACTCTTAGTGCATTTTATCCTTTAAGTAAGGGGTCTACCAGGAACCAACGAGGACATTTGTTAATAAAAAATAAGTAAAAGATCAGTTTTATGAATTTTATTTGAGGACCTACAAACAAATACGTTTGTTAATCTCACTGTTGATTGGGAGGCACTATACAACTACTGATGTAGCTGATGTCACTACAAAACAAGCAAGCTAAGAAGGGGGGGGGGGGGGGGGTGGTTAGTTGTAGGACTAAAGAAGTACTCAGTTACTCTTTAAAGAATAATTGCAGAGTAATCTATTATCATATAGGGAGATCTACTAATATGCTGTTAAGTGCAATAATAAGGCGATACTTTTTACTATCATAATGAGATGCTTAAAACATGTAATGGACATGTAAAGCTTACTAAATGCATTCTATTGAATTATTTCAATAAGACAATAACAAAACTGTGAATTATAATTACTAATTAAAAGAACAGTTCACCCAAAAATTAAAATGTTCTCATCATGTACTCACTCTCATGCCATCAGATGTGTATGACTTTCTTTTGTCTGCAGAACACAACAAAGACCTTTTAGAAGAATATTTCAGTTCTGTAGGTCCTTACAATGCAAGTACATGGTGACCAGAACTTTTAAGCTAAAAAAAATCACAAAGACAGCATAAAAGTAATCCATAAAACTCCAGTGGCTAAATCCATGTCTTCTGAAGTGATATGATAAATGTCAATATTTCAACATTCAAGTCTTTTTTTTACTATCAATCTCCACTTTCACTACCACATTCTCCTTCTTTTGTTTTTGGTGATTCACATTCTTTGTGCATGTCGCCACCTACTGGACAGGGAGGAGAATTTTTATAGTAAAAAAATGATTAAATATTGTTATATATTGTTATACTAAATAATACTGTTTCTCACCCACAACCAGGGTTGGAAGGGTTACTTCTTAAATGTAATCCACTACAGATGACAGAATACATGCTGTAAAATGTAATTTGTAACATATTCAGTTAGATTACTGTGACAGGGCGGAGGGCAGGGTTAGGTCGTGACTGTTGTCCACTAGAGGGTGGAAGAGTGGCCGAGGACCTAGCTACGGCGTATTGGAGAACTGGCGAGTAAGTGTTTTTTTTTTCTTTCTCTCTCTCTCCTCTCTCTCTCCCACTGCCGCTTAGTGTTGGCCTTTTCACTCTCTTTAAAATTTTATAGTGTTTTTTTGTTGGGGGGGTATTGCACTATTACAGGGAGTACCCCCCTATTTTTCATTATTGTTTCCCTCCCCCTGTCCCCTCCCAGATTCAGGAAGGCGGGGATGACCTGCCGGCAGATGGGGCATAAGGGAAAGGGGGGTGGGGTGTACGTCATGCCGGGATCCCCGGCCTGAGAGAACAAGGGAGAAATGTGACAGGGTGGAGGGCGGGCCGGGTCGTGATTTTACACACCTAATCCCTTATCAGGCTAATCAAGCCTCCGAGAGGGATAAAGGCTGACTTCGGACAGTGGTGCAACTGAGAGAGAATATTTACGGGCAGCTGTCTGTCCTATGTGTGTGTTTGTGTCTTTTGGTTTATTTCTTTATTAAACTACTATTTATATTGTCAAGCCGGTTCTTGCCTCCTCCTTTCCATTGTTCCCTTTACAATTACTCATGGTCATTAACGTATTCTAAATACTTTGGATTGCTTCTTCAGCAATGGTAGATTTTTTCACTTCTTTTGACTATAAAAACTCTGCCAGTACAGTCAGACAAAATACATATGTTAAAAATGAATTCTCAGAAAACCAAAATATCTTATGCAGTGTTGTTTCTATCAATTTGTTAAATCAAATTGATCTTGTTTTAAGGATTTTTAGATATTTTTACAGGAAAACAATACAAAAATTATTATCAAGAATATGATTTGTGCCCTAATATCAAAGGCCTTACTAGAAAAATAAATTGTGATCTAATGTGAATTTTCTTGATAAAAAATATGATTGTGTCTGGTAACTTGTGCATGTAAAATGGCTAGAAATAGCATTTTAGCTTAGCGTAAAGCTGACAATTTACACAAAGTTTATTTCTATTTCTTCTGATCCAAACTTACTTCTCTGTCTGCTCGTATAAATTCACATCATAAGAAAATGTTTCACCACTGTTCAAATGCACTTTGGATCGCATAATTTATATGTATACATTTTTTCCATCTAAATATTAAATTAAACAAATGACAATAAAATGCAAAGTAATCTCTTCAGTAATCAAAATACTTTTTGAATGTAACTTTATTCTAATTACCAATGATTTAAATTGTAACTGTAGTGGAACAGTTACTTATATCTTAAAATTATAATCCTGTTGCATGTATTCCGTTACTCCCCAACCCTGCCCACAACTATAATGCTGCTTCTGAAGACATGGATTTAAATACTGGAGTCTTATGGATTAACTTCAACCACTGTTGCACTTGTGTATATGGTTGAGTGACAATAAAGGGATTTTATTTTATTTTATTTTTGACTTTTATACAGCCTTTATATGCTTTTTTGAATTTCAAAGTTTTGGTCACCATTCACTTGCATTGTAAGAACCAACAGAGCTGAGATATTCTTTTAAAAATGCAAAAAATGTGGCTCTGACCCTTCGAGGCATGGACTCCACAAGACCTCTAAAGGTGTGCAGTGATATTTGGCACCAAGATGTTAGCAGCAGATCCTTTAAGTCCTGTAAATTGCGAGGTGGGGCCTCCATGGATTGGACTTGTTGGTCCAGCACATCCCATAGATGCTCAATCGGATTGAGATCTGGGGAACTTGAAGGCCAAGTCAACACCTTAAACTCTTTGCTACGTTCCACAAACCATTCCTGAACAATGTGTGCAGTGTGGCAGGGTGCATTATCTTCCTGAAAGAGGCCACTGCCATCAGGGAATACTGTTGCAACAAAGGGATGTACGTGGTCTGCAACAATCTTTTGGTAGGTGGCATGTGTCAAATTAGCATCCGCAGGAATGCCAGGACCCAAGATATCCCAGCAGAACATTGCCTAGAGCATCACACTGCCTCTGCCGGCCTGCCGTCTTCCCATGATGCATCCTGCTGCCATCTCTTCCCCAGGTAAACTCACAGCCTTTTTTATGTACGATGAAGTAGGGGCTGTAAGACCCCTTCTTCACCTCGGCTGGAGGGACAGGCTCTATCGCGTCCTTTCGTAGAAGGGAAGCAATCTCCGCGCGCAAGGCAGCGGTCTCCAATGTCTGAGTTCTCCATGAAAATATGGAATTTTCTTTTTTATTTAAACCTGTAAATAAACATAAAAATGTAAATAAAGAAGCATAACTTGTATGCTGTTCTCAAATCCTTGCAGCTCTTTGGGACCTGATGTTTGAAGGGTGAACAAAATACAGAAAGCTCTTGTTACAGCCAATTGGCTTCCACAATCACAGACATTCCCAGAGTTCAAGAGCAGGGGAGGACCTGAATATGCTGAAGCTTTGAAAAATAGTAAGTGAATGAATTTTTACCATACATAAAGCATCATTTATAATGGCTAATTATGCTTCAGCTTATACGAGTTTGCTGTCACAGTGCATTAATAAATTACATTGGAAACCTTAATGCTTTCGAGATTAATGCTTGCTAAATGAGTGTGCCTTAATTGAACACAAGATATGTGATGAACGTTCAGCATTATTAAATGAATTGGTTGTGCTTAGTGAATAGGATACCTCCTTTTGCAGCTGTCTAATGAGTCTTAAAGGCCCCATGAAAAGGTTTAACAGTTTTCTTTCCACATTTTGCCAATTTTGGCTGCGACCTACACGTCAAGAACAACTACACTGGCATATGAATGGTGTTAAAGCTAATAGACATGAGCGTAAAGTCACAAAACTCCATTTTGGTTTCATGGGTTCTTTATTGCACCCCCATAAGAGCCCGGAGTGGCATGAACACCCAAACTATAAAATCTATTGAATGTGTGTGGAGAGGACCAGCCTGCCGTATCACAAACATGCTGCAGAGGGACACCTCTCGCCAAGGCTTTAGAGGAGGCGAACCCTCAGGTAGAATGAGCCCTGATACCTACTAGCGAAGCTTGATCGCGTGCCTCGTAGGCCAGGGCAATAGCGTCCCTCACCCAATGCGACATAGTCTGCTTGGTGGCAGCCGCCCCCCTGTTGCAGCCCCCATGGCAAACATACAGTTGCCCTGATTTACGCCACTGGCTAGTGTGGTGGACATAAGTCTGAAGGGCACGGATTGGACAAAGTCTTTGAAGAATTTCCTGCTCCGGCGTAAAAGGCGGGGAGCAGAAGGCTTCGAGAGTGACCGGATGTAAGGTCGAGAAAGGCACCTTAGGCAGGTAGTCAGGATGAGGGTGCAAAATTGCTTTAACCATTCCTGGGGCAAAATCTAAGCTGGCTGGCAAGACAGAGAGAGCCTGTAGATCCCCAATTCTCTATAGAGAGGTAATCGCCATAAGAAAAACCATCTTGAGAGTCAGAAGTTTATCAGACGCTGACTCTAGAGGTTCGAAGGGGGTCTCAACCAGACCCTCAAGGACTATTGCTAAGTCCCATGAAGGGGTCCTGGTCCTAGCAGGAGGCCTCAGTCGCATTGCTCCACGAATAAAGCGAGCGAGTAGAGGATGTCTCCCCAACGGCACCCCTTCCATCATGGCATGGCAAGCCAAAATGGCGGCCACATAGACCCTGAGAGTGGCAGGGCATATGCCTGCTGACAGTTTTTCCTGCAGAAAGTCCAGAACTGAAGCAATCTGGCAGTTAACTGGATCTGCATTATGTACACTGCACCATCTTTCAAAGACACCCCATTTATTGGAGTAGATAATTCTGGTAGAGAGAGCCCTAGCACTTAAAATGGTCTCGATAACCTCAGGTGAAAACCCAGTGTCCCTCAGTTGATACCCTTCAGGGGCCAAACATGAAGGTTCCACAGCTCGGGCCGGGGATGAAATATTGTCCCCTGTGCCTGAGACAGAAGGTCCCTCCTGTCCGGAATCGCCCAAGGCGAGCCGCCGAGGAAAGTCATTATCTTCAAGAACCATACCCTGTTCTGCCAGCGCGGCGCTATCTGTAAGAGGCAGGACCCTTGCTGGTGAACTCTGGCCAAGACTTCCGGGAGCAGATAAACCGGGGGAAACGCATACAGATGCATTCTGGTAAGAAACCGGGGTCTGAACCACATAGAAAGGTAACGAAGTGCGCGGCCCATAACCCTTATTTGCCTTAGGGGACTGGCCCTTGGATGATATCCCCTGGCTTTTAGCCACAACTGAAATGGTCTCATGTGCAGAAGGCCCAAAGGGATCACCGTGGACGCAGACGCCATGAGACCTAGTATTCGTTGATACTGATGAACAGTGTAACCTTGACCTAGCCTGACTTTGCTCAGGTTGTTCTGAATGGACATGATTCGAGTGGGAGAAAATTGTGCCTGCATCGTGTGCGAATTCCATATAACTTCCAGATATGTGGGTGGGAGAGAGAACACTCTTTTTGACGCTGAGCCTCAGACCCAGAGAAACCAGATGAGCTAAGACAATATCCCTGTGCTGAACTGCCAGTTCTTGAGATTGTGCTAGTATCAGCCAGTCAATCAGACACTTCCTGTTGAGGGTATGTCGAGTGTTCCGCGTCCTGGACTAAGGCAGGAAGCAGCGGTACTCCCAACATTTCTCTGGAAGCCTCTAACTCCTGAAACACCAGAGGCGGCGGGAATGGAGAGGCTTCGTGGGGGTACTGGGAGGGGTGAAGTGGATGATACATGTGCCCCGTCCGGAGTGGGGCTACCCCCACAAGGCTGGGCGCAAGACCATCAGGGTTTTCTCTTTTTAGAAACTACTCCCCTGAGGTCTTGCTTTGGAGGCTGCTGAGAGCGACGAGCCTGTCCCCAGTCTTTATGAGGGGGAGCACGACTCACCGCACTTTGTTTCTGAGCCTCCCTTCTAGCAGGACCCGGGTGGGTCTGGGTGGCTGACGGCCCCGCCCCCTGAGTGCAGCGAGGAAGAAACTGCCCGAATGCTTCCTAGTGATTTTTTGCCTCCTGGAACACCTGGTGATAACTATATTCATAGTGTCCCCAAATAAGCCAGAAGTCAAAACCGGGTCATCAAGAAGGAAAACTTTGTCCTTATCTCTGATGCCCAATAGGTTGAGCCATAAGTGTCTCTCCGTGCTGACTAAAGCAGACATAGACCGGCCAATGGCATGGGGCGTCTGCTTGGTTGCACGGAGAGAAAGATCCGTGGCTCGACGAAGCTCGGAGAAAGCCTCCTCATTGAGAGTGGTACCCACACTCAGGTCCTTCAGCAGATATGCCTGGTATGCCTGTAACACTGCCATAGTGTGCAGGGAAGCACCAGCCTGACCCGCTGCCTGATAAGCCTTCCCTACTAGCGTGGAGGTAGTCCTGCATGGCTTTGTGGGGAGAGAGGGTCTTTTTACCAATGATGCCAAACCCGGTGAGAGATAACCCGCAAGTGTCTCTTCAACTGGCGGCATCACCAAATAACCCCGTGTCTCAGCACCCACGATAGTCAAATATATTGACATCGAGGGCACGTACGCACAACTGAGCGAACACAGAGACTTGCTGCTTTGCCATATGGAAAATTTGGTCTAATGTCAACTGGGTGGCTTTTAAACGGAGCGTGCTAAACTTGGCAGAACTGACGCATTCAGTCATGAACACCATTTTACAGGCCGGTGCGCCATCCACTAGATGCCTTTACGCGCTAAAATGTAATGTGTTCACTGATTGATGTCTTTCACATAGCAAAGACCCAGTAAACTGCCCCATACATGAAATTTCATATTTTTTCAAGAGCAATTACACGCAGGACTCACTCCGTCAATGCTCAAAGTTTATGTGGTGACTATATCTTCGTATCAAGCACCTGAAGCCGGCACCACTATAGGCAATCTTGATTTAATCATAAAGTTCCTTAGAGGAGCAAAATGATTAAATCCACCTTGGCCAGCTACAGTCCCGACTTGGGACCTGACTTTGATCCTAAAAGCGCTTGTTGGTCCCCCCTTCAAGCCTCTGGACTCTGTTGATGTGCGCATGCTCTACATTAAGACCACACTACTGCTGGCTCTGGCCTCAGTAATACGGGTCGGTGATTTAAATGCACTATCAATTGACAATTCATGTCTGAAGTTTTGCCCCGGTCTTTCTAAGCCACTCTCAAACCCAGAAAAGGCTGTGCCTATAGGTACTAACGATGCCCTTCAGAGCACAGGTGGTTCACCTTCAAGCCTTCTACCCTCCTCAATGTAATCCGGATGAGGAACAATCACTGCCTTTGTTATGCCCTGTGCGTGCACTACACGCATACGTTGAGCGCACCTGCCAGTTCAGAATGACTGATTAGCACTTTGTGTGCTATGGAGGATGCACAAAAGGAATGTCTGTCTCCAAGTAAAGACTTTCTCACTGGATCGTTGATGCGATTGCCCTGGCATCTGAGTCGCAGGATAAGATTTGCCTAATTGATGTCCTCATGGGCATGGATGAACGGTGTGTCTTTACAATAGGCTACATATGTTTTGCAGCAGGATGGTATTCTCAAAATACATTCGCAAGGTTTTACAACCTAGACATAACGTCTCTCTCTTCACAATTCCTCTTTGTTTGCTATTCATTGGCCAAATTCATATACTTATGCCCTTATGACTTAAGTACGAGCTCTCCATCATTTTACACAACCACCTGCATTCAGGCCATTGTAATTTACCTTAAGTCACAAGCATTTTCATTATAAATAAACTCCCTTTCTGACTGGGTTCGTGAAGGGGTTAATTCATACTATATGACTATAGTTCATATATTCATTCTGTGCTCCCCTCCTAGCCCAACATGAGGGTCACTCAATTGCAGCATACTTGTGTCGGTCGCCATCCCGCAGGACTACGGCATCATGTTTCCTCTTTGGAAGGTTACGTTGTGTAATGCGGTGTGATGGGATTCTGTTCCCCATATGCGTCAGCAAATGCAATGTCAAGTGTACTGATTAATAAGGGAACGTCTCAGTTACATATGTATCCTTGGTTCCCTGAAACGAAGGGAACAACAGTGCGACTGCTGGCTGTACTATAAGACTGTACTACTGAGATCTTTTGAGGTGCGAGTGATGTGCTCCTTGTCCCTCAGTCAGAACATTTTTGCGACTGGTTTTATAGCGAACTAGGGACTCAAAGACCATAGCCATTTTGGGTATATTTCCTATGGTTCTTAATATAAATGAGTTATATTTATTAAAATATTGAGAATTACAGCACTTAAAGCAATAACAAGACTTTGGAGAAGACAAGAATCCCCTGTCTTAAAAGATTGGCAGGATTTCTTTTTCAAAGCCCATTCTATGGAAATGATAACATTTGAAATTAATGATAAAAGAAAGATTTTTGAAAAAAGATGGGCACAGCTGAAATTAATGATTAAGTAGGAAGATAAGAAACTAGTTAATAGATGAAAATCATTTCATACAGGTCCCTTTTTTTTTTTTTTTTTTTTTTTTTTTTACAGAATGTTTGTGTATATGTGATTATATGTATACAGCATAGAGTTACAAAGCATAGAGATATGTATTTCCTTAGGTAATTTAATCTTTATAACGGAGTGCATCTGACTTTTGAGCAGATGAAGAACCTGCTTCCTGGTTCTAGTGCCTGCCGAAAATAATCTCAGTCAGTGCAACATATATGTGTTTTATTCTCTAAACAAATTTTTTTAATTTCAGGATTCTTCTGGCTCTGAGCAATTAATATATATGTACACCTACATTCTCAGGCAGATCTGGGTGCTAAGAGAGACTGCCTGCTGCTCATTTGCATATTTATTGCATTGATCCTTTAGCCAGCAAATTATTGATGTGGGGCCATCCTCCTGAATTCTGAACAGCATGTTGCTTCGAGACGGAAGGTGAGGGTTTGCAATGCACGTGTACTTTTGATTAGCAGTAAAGATGACACAATCTGTGCACCGCCTCTCTGTCTATTTATTTATTTGCGATCATTATGTAAAATGAATTGCAGCATAGGCTTCTGGTTTTGTGTTCGTCCTACTTAGCATGTTGGCTCTGCAGATGACTAGGAGGCACATGTGCTTCAAGAGATTTTGAAATGATAAGTGATAATCACTAGGTTGTGATTATTGTTAACACAACTGATTTTTCTTTATTTTTTAAAAAGGAACATAAAATAGCCAGGCTTAAAGGTGAATTTGTCTTTTCTGTGCCGCTGGTAGCGCCAAATGGAATTGCAAAAAATAACTGGATTTTTATGTTTATTATTATTTATTCTGAAGAAAATCTGTGTGCTTGCCCTGTTGTGGGCATTGCTATATAGTGGCTAGGTGGTTGCTAAGTTGTTCTGGTTCCTACCACTAGGTGATTACTTACTGGGCCAAGAGCCCACCCCTAAGTCACTATTATGTTCATATGTATATATATATATATATATATATATATACACTCACTGGCCACTTTATTAGCTATACCTGCATCTACTTATTCATGCAAATATCTAATCAGCCAATTGTGTGGCAGCATTGTAATGTATAAAATCATGCAGATATGGGTCAGGAGCCTCAATTAATGCTCACATCAACCATCAGAATGGGGAAAATGTGATCTCAGAGATGTAGATCGTGACATGATTGTTGGTGCCAGATGGGCTGGTTTGAGTATTTCTGTAACTGCTGATGCCATATCTGCATGATTTAATACATTACACTGGATGTTTTTTGTTTTTGGCACCATTCTTAGTAAACTATAGAGACTCTTGTGTGTGAAAATCACAGGAGATCAGCAGTTACAGAAATATTCAAATAAGATTCAGATAAGATGCTGCTACAAAATCCGCATAGACAAAATAGGTGTGATTTAAAGTGGGGGCAGATAAATTGATGGAAGTCTGGTGCTGGGCTCTACTAGAGCTGATGTAAAAGAGTGCTCATGTCTTAGGGTTCTTTATCTTCGGCCTCTGTGGACAAGAGGAAGAGTAATGGAGACCCAACCAGCAGTGATGGAACACTCTCTGCTGCAGTTACAGCTGCTGAAAGAGAATATAGCTTGTGTTTGCAATGCAACAATGAAAAGATTAATAGATTGCTCAATAGGATGATCTTATCAGTTGGATTATTGTATGATTCTATTTTACTGGAATATATTATGAAATATTTGCCCCCTTAGTTACTAAATCCCCCAAATCTATGAAACTGCGTTCATAATAGCGTTCAGCTGGACTACTGATTACTGCCAGCCCTGTTCAATCAAATCAACACATAAATAAACCTTTTCAGCTGCATGAAGTTGGCTAAAAGGTTTCACCCAGTAGCACACTATTCCAAAGTTGAATGAAATTCCAGAAATTATGAGGTAAAAGGTGATTGAAAAACATCAGTCATTTCAAAGGCTCTGGGACTTCAAAGAACCAGAGTGAAAGCCATTATCTCCAAATGGAGAAAAGTTGGCACAGTAGTGAACCTTCCCAGAAGTGCCCAACCTTCCAAAATTCCTCCATGAGCACATTCCTCCATGAGCACAAAATTCCTCCATGAGGACAGTCTTTTCCACAAAAAGGAATTGCAGGTATGTTCTGTGGACTGATGAGTTGAAAGTGGAACTGTTTGGAAGACAGCGGTCCCGTTACATCTGGCGTAAATCAAACACAGAATTCCACAAAAAGAACATCATACCTACTGTCAAGCATGGTGGTGGAACTGTGATGGTTTGGGGATGCTTTGCTGCTTCAGTGTGACTTGCAATAATTGAGGGAAACATGAATTCTGCTCTCTACCAGAAAATCCTAAAAGAGAACGTCCGGTCAACAGTACGTGAATTGAATCTCAAGCACAACTGATTATGCAGCAAGACAATGAACCAAAGCATAGGAGTACGTCCACCTCTGAATGGCTCAAAAGAAGCTAAATTAAAGTTTTAGAGTGGCCTAGTAAAAGTCCTGACTTTAACCCAATTGAGATACTGTGGCAGGACCTTAAACGGGCAGTTCATGCTGAAATCCGCCAATGTGGCTGAACTAAAGCAGTGGGCCAAAATTCCACCAAAGTGTTGTGAAAGACTGAAATACAGTTATCTGAAGCTTTTGTTGCAGTTGTTGCTGCTAAATGTAGCACAACCAGCTATAAAGTTTAAGGGGGCAGTTAGTTTTTCACATGGGTGATATAGGTGTTGAATAACACTTTTGCTTCAATATAAATTATATATATATATATATATATATATATATATATATATATATATATATATATTTAAAACTGTATTTTGCATTTACTCAGGTTGCTTTTGTTTATGTTATATCTCAAAAATACCACACAAAAAAAAAAAAACAAACACAAAAACACAAAAACAGAAGAAATCAGGATGGGGTAAAATATTTTTTCACAGCACTGTATGTACATAGACAAACATTTCACATAGTGTAGACTGACACGTCCTGGGATCAATTGACGATAGATTACTGTTGAGTGTAAGTCAATAACATCCTCATGTTAAATATTATAGAAAGAAACATTATTATTATATATTATATATATATTTATATAAAAAAAATGTCAGATAGGGTGTAGTTTATTTTCATATGAAGAAATTGATAATTGATTCCTTCCATTTTTCTAAGTGGCACTCCTAGTTCTCCAAGGGTGAATGGTGCATCTCAAAAACTCATTATTATTCATTATACCATGGGTCTGTTGAATGCTTGATTCTGATTGGTTCACGGACATTCTAAGGTGTGCAATTATTTTTCCAGTAAACGCAAGGCTATAAATTAGTTCCAGGTCTTGGCCGCAAAAAGGTCACAAAAATGTTTCAGTTATTTCAAAGAGCCCTACATGCTACCACAACCAAAACAACTTTGGTTATTTAGTTGGTTGGTTAACATAAATTGGTTAAGAATGTCAAAATAACGTCTAAAAAAATCCCACATTTATTTCAATTTCGGAGAAAAAGAGCCCTCTTTCGTCTCCCCATACTTATACGCGCTCACAACACACACGCTCACACACATACATACACACGCGCATGCCCACACACACACACACACACACACACACACACACACACACACACACACACACACACACACACACAAAGAATGTATTTTTTCAGTGTTACAGTGAAAAACACTGTTTTTGCCAAGAATTTTGGCCCCCATTGTGTGTTGAGTGTGAATGACAGTATCACAGTACTCTGTTGAATCAGTAAACACCATGTTTAGCAGTTGTGTTCTCTGATGTATTTGAGTATTACATTCAATTTTCCCCCTCTCTCTCTCTCTCTCTCTCTCTCTCTCTCTCTCTCTCTCTCTCTCTCTCTTCTTATCTTTTGCAGCTCCTTCGAGAGCTTATTGAGTGCAAAAGAAGTGCATCAGAGCCCAATGATCAAGTGGCCAAGGGAAGGTGAGTGTGTTTTCATGTGTATGCATGCTTTCAAGAATGCATTTGAACACAATAACCCTATCTCTGGTCTCACAAGCAGTGGCTTGCCATCCAGAAAGTTGCGAAGTCAAATTAAAAAGAATGTTGACACCAAGGCCACCAAAGGCAGGAAGATCAAGTAAGATTCCTCACTTTCGAAGCACACCAGAGATGAGTTATTAAGTAGGGTCAAGTGCAATTTAATTGGGATATTCTTGTCCTGTTGTTGCAGCATCTGCATCTAATTATAAAGTCCATTCCCTGTCAAGCAACAGCAATATAAATGAAGACTGCACATCCATAAGAAGTTGGAATTGTAAATGGAATGTATGCAATGAATTAGAAGAATAGAAATATGGACTTACGTTCTTTTGTGCATTAACTGCACCCTTGTTGAATGTCAGTAATTTTTACACTCTCCTTTTACACTCATGGAAAATGTGGTTCTCGTCAGGAATAGATGTACGCTCTGTTAAATTAAAGAGAATGGATAATTAATCATATTGATCAAGTGACACAAATCATGGTTAGTATTAACACTTTCAGGTTAGGCTGTGGATTTATGCACGCACTTAACTTCTGCTGGTCGATTTGGCTTTAAGAATATAATTAGTTTATTAGAACACACACACAAAATGAACAATGAAATTAAAAAAATTATCAAAATAACAATGTGGTCAAAAAACCTTCAACTTCTTCCACCGGCCCCTTTTGCAGTGACTTAAAAATAACTAAAATAATGGGAAAAAAATATTAATACAAATTAAAACAAAAATAACTGTAAATGAATGTCTCAGTGAAATTACCTATTTCTCAGGAAAATAGCAAATTGCGCTTTGCACCACTTCAGTAACATATAATACAAACACAGTTTGCGTGCAAAGACCCATAGATAGCGCAAACAATCCCATCCACGCCCACTTGCGCTTTGAGCTGGCTCAAAAATTGTGCTTAGAATTAGCGCCCTAATGAAAATGAGATAAACATAGCGCACAGTCGTTGTGTGTTGCGCTTAATGAAAATAGAGCCATGTTATACTTATGCAGAGTTGTTTTGCTAAATGGTTGCAATTTTATTTTCATCTTTGTAAAGAATTAAATGGTGATGCTTCAGTTGAGCTGATACTGAGGAGCTGGACATATTCTAGCATTAATGTTATAGCTAAATATTTTCAGCTATTTATATTCATTACATTACAAACCTATTACATTAGTGGTGCAGTTAACAGTAACACAGTAATTCAGATGAGTTATCACAGACAGGAGTGAGAGGGCTTTCTATTGACTAAATAGCAGATATCATCTGTCATCAAACATCTCCTTTAATTGCATGTTTGTTCTGCCGTTTATCATTTAAATGAGTTCAGTGCCACTCAAGCTGTGTATTCACAATGAAACATTCACAAATCAATTTACTCATGGCTCTTTGTGTTTGTACTTGTCATTCAATGATATCCTGTATTGGAATTTAGCTATTATTTTGAGTGTGCATTTCACATTTACTGCAATAACATGCATGTTTTTGTTTGTCAGGTTCCATGTTCACAGTACGCTGATGAATTTCATAGCTCCTATGGACAACAGCATCATGAATGATGATGCACGGTGAGTTACGTGTTATGTTCTACTAAAGTGTGATATTTCTCTATCTGCTGAAACCTCACTTTTAAAAGAACATGTTATTCAAAAGATAATGACATATAGTTGTTGATAGGAATAGTTCTCCCTTTTATGAAAATAAATAATTTAATTCAATCATTCTTAGTCCTAATGTTTTTTCTCGATTTTAGAGTGCTTATTGTAAATTTGTGTGAACACTTGCTGTGCAGTCTGAGAACTCTTGCAGGAAGTGGTAGTCTTGTGCATGTATATCTATTTTATTAATGGTTGTGTTGTCTTTCTCTGTGCTATCAGCCGACAGTAATCCTTCTCAAACAGAGCACAGTCTAATCAAACACACTCTAGAGATATGTTGTCACAAACACTCACCCATTTCAAAGATTTCACTTTTAATCCCCCCTCCTTGCATTTGTGTATGTTTTCTCATGGCTCCAGAAAGACAGATGTGCATTTTGGATGTTTCGTAGCTACTATTTGTTTTTCTTTCTTTTTTTTGTGTGCATTTTACACATTTATTTTTTCAAAAATGACAGTTTAACTGTACATTATCCCTTACATACAGTAGAGTACATGATATAAATACCGTACCTTATGAAAATTATCCATGTTTTACTATTTTGGTTAACCATGGAATTTGTAGTAAAACCATCATATTTACTACAATATAGTAACCATGGTTTCTATATGAATACTACAGTTTTACTGTTGTGTAACCATTATTAACTGTATCAAAAATGTGGTTTCCACCAACAACATGGTTTCTATGGTCATGGTTAATTTTCATAAGGATTCCTCACCAATAAAACAATGCCAAAAATGTATTTGGAACTACCATGTTTTTTTGGTCTAGAATCAGCTTTATTGCCAGGTATGTGTACACATAGTAGAATTTGAATTTGACTCAGGACTGTACATTGCTCACGATGTGCTTACTCATACAAAATAAAAAATAAAATCAGACACAGGCTACAGTGTAGACACAACACAAATATACACACTATGAACAAAAACAATATAGACATATTGACAAATAGTGCAGTGATCAGAGTGCAAAGGATACAGGAGTAAAATTATTATTATCATTATTATGTACATGTCGGAGGTGGATGTGATATACAGGTACACATACATGCATACATGTACACAGTGCGATGAAGCATAGTGCAAAGTATGCTGTAATAAATAGTATAAGTATTTTGTGAAGGAGTTGTGACTTGAGGTAGGTGGATTGGTATACCGTATATACAATATGACAATATAACAATATGAACAGTATGAATAGCTCTGAAATAGAGAATGGTGAATAAATAATAAGTAGCAACCAGTAAATAGGGGGCTGATTAGAGACAGAGTTACTGGGTTATTGCATAGGAATTGTTCCTGACACTGTGAGTCAGAAATCAGCTGTTCATCAGAGTGATGGTTTGTGGGAAGAAACTGTTTCTGTGTCTGTTAGTTTTGGCAACAGACACAGACACGTCTCTCTTCTTTCTGAGAGAAGCTGGAACAGGTCATGTCCGGGGTGAGATGGATCTGATGTTTCCTGCCCGCTTCCTGACTCTGGAAATGTATAAGTTCTGAATGGAGGGCAGATTGGCACCAATGATCTTTTCTGCAGTCCTGACTGTCTGTTGTAGTCTGCTCCTGTCCTTTTTGGTGGCAGATCCAAACCAGACAGTGATGGAGGTGCAGAGAACAGACTGGATGATGGCTGTATAAAAGTGGATCAGCAGCTCCTTAGGTAGGTTGAGCTTCCTAAGCTGGCGCAGGAAGTATATCCTCTGCTGGGCCTTCTTGATGACGGTGTCAGTGTTGGGCTCCCAGTTCAGGTCCTGGGATATAATGGAACCCAGAAACCTGAAGGATTCCACAGCAGACACAGGGCTGTTGAGTATGGTGATAGGGGGCAGAGTGGGGGGGCTCCTCCTGAAGTCCACGGTCATCTCCACAGTTTTGAGCATGTTAAGCTCCAGGTTGTTCTGACCGCACCAGAGAGCCAGCTGATCAACCTCCCATCTGTAGGCCGACTCATCAACGTCCCGGATGAGGCCGATGACCGTTGTGTCGTCAGCAAACTTCAGGAGTTTGACAGATGGGTCTCCTGAGGTGCAGTCGTTGGTGTAAAGGGAGAAGAGCAGTGGGGAGAGAACACACCCCTGGGGGGCACAAGTGCTGATAGTCCGTTTGCTGGATGTGATGTTCCACAGTCTCATCTGCTGACTCCTGTCAGTCAGGAAGTTTGTGATCCACTGACAGGTGGAGGCTGGCACAGTGAGCTGGGTGAGTTTGGTGCTGAGGATGTCTGGGATAAAGATATTGAATGCCGAGCTGAAGTCCACAAACAGACAGGATCCTTGCATATGTCCTTGGAGTATCGAGGTGTTGTAGGATGTAATGCAGTCCCAATTTGACTGCATCATCTACTGACCTGTTAGCCCTTTAGGCAAATTGCAGGGGGTCCAGCAAGGGGCCTGTAATGTCCTTCAGGTGGGCCAAAACCAGTCTTTCAAAGGATTTCATGACTACAGATGTCAGGGCGACAGGCCTGTAGTCATTTAATCCAGAGATGGAGGGTTTTTTGAGGACCGGGATGATTGTGGAGCATTCGAAGCAGGAGGGAACTTCACACCGCTCCAGTGATCTGTTAAAGATCTGTGTGAAGATGGGGGCCAGCTGGTCTGCACAGATTTTCAGGCAGGACGGTGACACACCGTCAGGGCCAGGAGCCTTCCTGATATTCTGCCTTTGGAAGAGGTGGCTCACATCCTCTTCACAGATCTTGAGTCAGATGAGGGGTCAGAGGGGAAGGTGGTTGTTTGAAGATGGTTGTGGAGTGGGGGAGAGGTGTGACTGTGGGCTTTTCAAACCTACAATAAAAGCCATTCAGCTCATCTGCCAGTTGTTGAGTACCAGCAATGTTGGGGGATGGTCTCCTGTAGTTAGTGAGTGTGGCCCTTAGTGAGGCCTCTCCACACTGATGCAGAATCGTTGGCTGCAAAGCTGTTATTTAGCTTTTCGGCGTAGCTCCTCTTTGCAGCTTTGATCACTTTAGTCAGTGTGTTCCTGGCCAGGTTATACAGGACTCTGTCCCCGCTTCTGAAGGCCTCTGCTTTGGTCTGACGAAGCTGCCTGAGTTTCGCTGTGAACCAGGGTTTTTGGTTGTTGTATGTGCGGAAGGTTTTAGTCGGCACACACATGTCCTCACAAAAACTGATGTAAGAAACTGATGTTTCTGTCATATATATATATATATATATATATATATATATATATATATATATATATATGTTGTTTTTTTCTTTGTGTTAACTTGTGAATCAATAAAAATATGAATTGCAAAAATATTCACATAGGTGAAGGATTGTGGGAAAAAGATGTCAATCTCCATGGTAACATTCAGGATGTAGCCAACACTATCAAAAAATAAAAATAATCAAATTATTTTTAAACCTTCAAAAAAAAAAAAAAAAAAAAGAGAGATAATCAATAGTGATACCCATCAATAGTGGCCAAGAAGCCACACATGTAGTTTTCATATTGGGAACATTTGCTGCGGTCTGAATCAGAATGCAATTGTTCCCCAGAGCCCCCTGCAGCGTTGGTCTGGTTTCAGACTTACATATGATTCTGTGGAGCCCCCAGTGCTTTTCTGTCATAAACTTGCATCATCACAAACATGCACATGTTTGAGAATACAATGCAGGGCATTATTTGTATGTATTTCCTCTCCTTTCCAGTCATTATAAAATCTTTAAATAACAAAAGGTGTTTTTACATGGTTCCTCGTAAGCCACGGGTTCTGTATTTTCCCTGGGAGGAAAGCGGTGAGCGGCTGAACGGATCAAAGCTGTGCTTTTGTTACCGACACTTTGTGTACTGGGGTGGATGCATATGAGACCGCTCCAACACTGGCTCCAGACCCGAGTCTCGAGACGAGCATGGTGCTGCGGCACGCACTGTGTGTTTATCACCCCCGCCTGCCGCCAAACTTTCAAACCCTGACAGACCTCTGTTTTTTACAGGCAGGAGTCCCTTTGCAGCAGGTGTTCTGATGCATCCTGATCACCACAGACGCTTCCAAACAGGGTTTGGGCACCGTGTGCAACGGGCTCCCGCCACATGTCACAACTCGCCTGCCTCTCCTCCTTTGGAGCCAGCAGCGACTAAAATTGCTGTGTGCCACTCACATCCCGGGCAAAATCAACGTGGTAGCGGATGCGCTATCACGACAACGTTCTCCCAGCGGAGAGTGGAGGCTTCAACCCCAGTCAGTCCAGCTGATTTGGGAACGGATTGGCAAGGCACTGGTAGACCTATTCACCGCCTGAGAGACCTCCCACATTGCCCGCTCTGGTACGCTCGAACGGAAGTTCCCCTCGGGACAGATGCGCTAGCACACAGCTGGCCCACGGGGCTGCGCAAGTAAGCACTTCCCCCTGAGAGCCTTCTTGCACAGGTGCTATGCAAGGTCAGGGAGGACGAGGAACAAGTCACTCTGGTGGCCCCTTACTGGCCCTCTCGGACTTGGTTCTCGGATCTCGTGCTCCTCGCGACAGCCCCTCCCTGGCAAATTCTCCTGAGGAAGGACCTTCTTTCTCAGGGACGGTGCACTCTCTGGCATCCGCACCCAGACCTCTGGAACCTCCACGTCTGGCCCCTGGATGGAAAGCAGAAGATCTAGCTGGCCTACCACCTACTGTCGTAGACATGATCAACCAAGCCAGAGCTCCCTCTACCAGGCAACTTTACGCCCTGAAGTGGTGCTTGTTCACGAATTGGTGTTCTTCCCGTGATGAAGACCCACAGAGGTGCACAGTCGGGTCAGTGCTCTCATTTCTGCAGTAGAGGTTGGAGGGGAGGCTGTCCCCCTCCACCTTGAAGGTGTATGTAGCCGCTATCGCTGCCCACCACAACACAGTAGACGGCAAGTCTTTGGGTAAGCACAACCTAGTTATCAGGTTCCTAAGAGGTGCCCGGAGATTGAATCCCTCCTGGCAAATCCTGTTTCCCTCCTGGGATCTCTGTGGTCCTCTCGAGCCTTCAGAGATCCCCCTTCGAGCTGCTAGAATCAGATGAAAAATCACAGATCGGTCCGGCAGACACTCATATGAACCTAAGACCATGACTGGACTACGTGCCCAAGGTTCCTACGACTCCCTTCAGAGACCAGGTAGTGAACCTGCAAGCGCTGCACCGGGAGGAGGCAGACCCAGCCCCTTCGTTGCTGTGTCCGGTACGTGCTTTGTGTATCTATTTGAACTGCACGCAGAGCTTTAGACGTTCTGAGCAGCTCTTTGTCTGCTTTGGTGTACAGCAGAAAGGGAATGCTCTCTCCAAACAGAGGCTTTCCCACTGGGTGGTTGATGCCATAGCATGGGCCTATCATACCCAGGCTGTGCCCGCCCCCTTGTGGGTTCGAGCACACTCGACGAGAAGTGTGGCATCCTCGTGGGCACTGGCCAAAGGCACCTCCCTAGCAGACATATGCAGAGCAGCGTGTTGGTCAACACCCAATACCTTTTCAAGATTTTATAATCTCAGGGTTGAGTTTTTCTCAGGTCCAAGCCAGTAGAACTCGGTAACGCGGTGACAACTGACCGGGTGGACCACTTTCACCTAGCACCTTTCCCTCCGCTGAGGTAATACCGTGTGCTCTTACCCCAGGATATCCCACAAACTGGGCTCCCTGGATGACTCCTCCCTATATCTCTGATCCACAAATTCAGCGGAGGAATTCGCCGACCAAGACCAATGCGGGTACTCAATTTACCCTGTACTGGAATAGGTGCTCCACAGGATGGTCTCCTACATGGACTTATCCCCCTGTGTGTATTTTTCGTGGTACGGTGCCCTTGCGAGCGGACCCACGTCTCCCTTGGGCAGTCCTTACGGACCCCCGGTCACCTTGTTTGTAACAACTCCTCCCTCCCAATGAGGTAGGATCTACCACCGTGCTATTCTCCACATTTGACCTAAAAGCCCATGTGATGTATTTCACCACCCTTTACCTCCCCCAGTCTGGGCAGGTGTGGGCTCCGCAGTGTCTTAGCCCTTTGAAAGAATAGGAAAACTGGGAAAGAACTCATTCCCCGATGCGTGTGATAGCTTTAAGGTACCCCCAGCCGCTTTAACTCTATGCGAGAAACATAGAGAGAGAAAAGGCATGGCTTGCTCCCATGCTTGGCACGTCGCCTTGTTCCCCCTATCATGGTGTAAAGAACCAGAAGGTTTTGACGATTTTATGGGGCATTGGGGAAGGGTACATGCAGTACGTGCAGTCTGGCACAGCCTGTTGTTTTGGCACACAAGCTACCTGCCCGCACCTGTGTCAGCAGCGCACGTACACGGTTCAGCGCATGGCGTGATTTAAATTAGACCCCTAGCGTCGCTTCTTCGACACAATGTTGTCGATGGAGGGAACGAGACGTTGTGTCCTCCCGGCCACGTCGCTGAACCGAGCCACTGTTGTGGCCGAACCTCATCGTCAGCTCCTCAGACAAATCCTGAATGAAACAGACGCATTTCCCTCCCTTATATATATGTGTGTGTGTGTGTGTGTGTGTGTGTGTGTGTGTGTGTGTGTGTATATGTGTACACGATCAGCCACAGCATTAAAACCACCTATATGCAATTAATTGTGATTAATTGGGTTAATTTATCAGCATATCACGTAATTAATTGGATTTTTAAAAAAATTGCGATTGACAGCCCATAGTAAAGTGTTTGCTGTGCCATAGTACCACAACAGTACTGTTTTGAAGGGCATGAAAGGATAGACTAAGAAATGTGAACAGCTGAAAGATCTATCAAACAGAAGACAATCCACATCAAAGTGGCTTCAGGAAGACAACAATTTGTTGTCATCAGTCCCTTCAAACATTCTGCCACTAAAGACCACACATCCTAATAGATAAACTAAGGACAAAGGACAAAAGGACAGAGGACAACAACTCGCAAACAGTAATTTTCCTAATCAGCATCTTTTTTTAAAGGGCTCATTGGATGGAGAATCAAAATGTCTTTTACATCTTTTGACATATAAGAGGCCATTTTACAAAAAAAAAAACTGTAAGTTTCAGAACTTAAAACTTCCTTCTCACTACAAAAAGAGCATTTGTTGAAACCAAGCTGGAGGAGATGCTTCAGTGCCCTGAATAAACTGCTTTTGTGAGGAAACAGCTCAACATTCAATTAATTTACCGCCTATCCACAGGGTTCCCACAGTCATGTAAAACCTGGAAATATCTTTCCAGGCCTGGAAAGGTCATAGAAATTAATAAAATATTCAAAGTCATGAAAAAATCATGGAATTTTGTAATATATTTTCTTATGCTCTGTCCTAAAAACTTAATTGCAGTGTTGCGTTGTACTGGATTAAAATCACACGGTGAAGAGTTTATAATATATCATTTTATTTATAATCCTTGACCATTTAGAGACACTGATGTGCCACTAATCCTCACCCATATTAGGATTCATGCAATGTGTACATATGGAAAAATTTTAAATGACATTTTTTTCAGTTGAACTTTTATCAAACAATAGTTTTGTTTTGTTTATTTGTTTATTTTTACAAATTTGCGATTATGTGAAGAATTCACAACAGAGTAACTTCTAAAAAGTAGCTAAATTACATTCTATTATTTCAGATTTTCAGGACAGGTTTCCCCATGTTATTTAATCTTAATTTTTACGCGGCTCTCTGGAATACTCTATTCTGATTGCTCAGTGGCACCATCTAGTGGTCTGATACTGCACAGTATCAACCGCACATCCACTTAACAGACCGCTCATTCGGGTATTGCGAGTCATCTTTCCTAATTCTTGAATCACTGTGTGGTCTCTACAAGTAAGCTAATAAAATAATTTAAACTCAAATCAATGATTGATGTACATTTATTTATACAAGTAGTCTTGTAATAAGATGAATAATGAGCAGTCAGACATTCAATAATTGCAAAATTAACAGCAACAGAACCCTGACGCAAACCGGAGGTGGATTTCAGCTATTTAAGATTTTTTTTTTTTTTTTTTTTTTTACATAATTTCAACGCAAATCAACATTTTATGTCTCGTGTATTTATTTGTTTAGTAGCCATGTAATAAGAGGGGTAATGTACAGTCAGCCAGTTGTTATCCCAAAATAAATCCCCTCAGGGTAAAACAAGACCACCATCACCTTGTCGGTGTGTATTTTGCAATAACATCCGGCTGACTGTACATTATTCCTTAAATATTAAACATAGTAATCTTTAGTTTATTTGATACATGTTTAAATAATTGTAAGTAATTTTTAAATTTTTCAGATTTTAATATTTGATTAAAGTTTGGTCTTTTTGTTTTTGTCACTTGAGTGTTATCGTCAACTAAAATATATTATTCTTGTTAACTAAAATATATAATTTTTTGACAAATTATTTGCCTTTTTAGTTTAAAACGGACTAAAATGAATGAATACAACATTATGAAATATTTACCAAATGTTTGTCAAAAGACAATTATTATATCAACAGTCAAATGTAATTTTTTTAAATTAACACTGTTCTAGACACGGCCCCGGATCACTTACACCAATAAAAGAACACATACTCACATCCATGTCATGGAAATCAATAAAATCTTAAAAGTAATTATTTATCACTATAGTGAGCATACATTTTTATAGTTATTCTCTTTCCTAAAATATTTCATTGGCTATGAATTGCTCATGATTAAAGTAGCTTAAAACTTGCAAGCCATGGTGATGTCCAATTTGTGAGCAACTAGCTCTTTTGCAAATTCTGGTGTTAATTTGAATTATGTAATAAAAAATCATTATCCACTAATCACAACTGAAAAGGCCATGGAAATATCATTGAAATGCATTGGTCACAAATTGTGTGAACCCGATACATAAGAACCCTGAACCACATGTCTGGTTTCAGCCAGCACCCTAGTCCTACCCAGAGTCCTCAGCTCTTCCCCTAACCCCATTACGGGCAATTGTGATTATCTCTTAAGCCCCAGCAGAATTCATGTGCTCTGTGCCTGCTTGCTTGCGCTTGTGTGTTTGTGTGTGTGCACGCACTCCCCATCCCGCAACATCGCCATTAATATTCATGGGGCCAGTGGTGCGTGTCTGGGCTATAGAGCCGCTGTTGAGATATGGCAGTGTGTGGTTGTGTAACCAGGCCGGGGGAGTGTTTGTTTGTATGAGTGTGTCTGGCCTCACATAAGGGAAAAGGTAGCTCAGAATCCCACTTCGGCAAAGGTCAGCAGCCACTCTCTGATGCCATCGACATACATCATTATTACTGTAGTTCACCGATTGTTATGTAAATAAGATCAAGCTAGTGTGCACATGTGCGTGACCCTGTGTGTGGCTGGCTAAGGTCAGGCTGATAAGCCAGTGTTTCACAGATGTTTAGATCAGTGATTCTGAACAGGTTTTCTTCAGGACACAGATTTTACATTGGACATCAAGTGCTGGCCCAACGTAGTCCCAAAATTGTTTATAAAACAAAAGTGAATTTCATATTCTCTGCAGCCAGTAAATCATTGCACAAAACATATTGTGGTTGGCACAAGCTATGTTTTTCCATTGCAAGTGAATCCATATTTATTATAGTCTGGGTCTGGTTTTTGTTTTTTATACCAGAGTTTTTTTTATGGCTTTGAGGATGAGGGCATGTCACACGACCTGTCCATGTTGGCATCTACTTAATTTGCCTTGCTTCTATTAAGAGACAAATGAATTTTTCTCATCCCATTTTAAGACATTTTGATAACCTTGTTTGTTTTGATATCCTAACCAGTGGTTGAGTAGTTTAGTTGCCAAGATGGCCATTGAAGTTAAATTAAGTTTTCAAAATTGCCCATTCCTTGCGGCCAATAACAGTTACTCGGTAGGGTGTTTATGTCCTCCTTTTAAAGATATATATTTTATTTATTTTTTTATAAATTGTGTAATTATTACTATGTTATTGTAATATGCAGTAGTAAAATATTTCTGTAATACTTAAGCTCATGGCATTGCTATACTGTATGGTCTCAAGCCTTTATTTTGGTGGAAAGGAAGTGAATGTGTTGCTGTTTCTGTATGTATTTGAGTTGACAACAGCTTTTGTGTTCCTCCTCCCAAACATCATGAAATGCTCTCATCTATTCCTCGGGTCGCAAAACCCTGGTGCCATGGGGTTACTTTAGATATGTTTAGAAATGCGAATGTGCAACTGAAGTAAATCTTAGCAAAGCACACAAACCGAACCAAACTCAGAGCTTACAGTATATTTTCAGAGCATGAGTTAGAATTTGTGTGTATCAAGCAAAGAACTATACTGAGACAGCTGAAACATTGTACCATGTATGTTCTGAATATGTTGTGACGTTACAAGAGGCAACGCAGCTCTCAGCGGGACAGTTCAAGTAGTGCCAGGACACGAAATTCCAATGTAAACAATGATTTTTATTACAGTTCTGTCGGGGGTAGACAATTGAACAACGCCTCCCTGGCATGCCACTTCTTTAAGAGGTTAACATGATAAATCTGCTCGGGTTTCCTTTTATCAGGTTGCCTCACCTTGTAGTTTACCTCTCCTACCCGTTCAATGACCTCATATGGTCCTTGCCAGGTTGCGAGGAATTTACACTCAACGGTTGGCACGAGGACCAGCACTCTGTCCCCCGGTTTAAACTCTCTGGGTTGGGCGGACCTGTTGTAGGAGGCTTGCTGTTGCCGTTGAGCGGTCTCCATGTGTTCGCGCATCATGGGATAGATGGCCTTCATTCTTTCCCTCATGGCCCCGACATGCTCGATCAGGCTCCGCTGCTGGCAAGGCTGCTCCTCCCAGGCTTCCTTGGCGATGTCCAGCAGTCCTCTGGGTCTGTAGGAAAGCAAGAGCTCAAAGGGTGAAAAACCAGTAGAAGACTGTGGTACCTCTCTCACCGCAAACAGTAGGTAGGGCAGCAGCTGATCCCAGTTGCGCCCATCTTCCCCAACCGCCTTCCGTAGCATGGATTTCAGTGTTTTGTTAAAGCGTTCGACTAATCCGTCTGTCTGGGGGTGGTAGACTGAGGTCTTCAGGTGTTTGATCTTCAGAAAAGCACAGAGTTCTTTCATCACCCGGGACATGAATGGAGTCCCTTGGTCCGTCAATATCTCCTTTGGGATTCCCAGACTAGTTGAGAGAAGGAACAACTCCTTGGCGATTTGTCTGGCCGTAGCCTTCCTCAGCGGGATGGCCTCAGGGTACCGGGACGCATAGTCTAGGATGACCAGAATGTACTGGTGCCCCCTGGAGCTTTTTGGTAAGGGCCCAACTATGTCCAGTCCAATCCTCTCAAAAGGAGTTCCGATAACGGGCAAGGGTATGAGCGGGTTTCTATACGTGGGTTTTGGCGCCACCTGCTGACACTCAGGGCAACTACGACAATAGTTTTCTATCTCTTTGTGCACTCCCGGCCAAAAGAAACGTTGCAGGATTCTTTCCTTAGTTTTCTCCACCCCTAGGTGGGCCCCTAGCGGGTGCGTGTGTGCTAGGTTGAGCACGGTGTCCCGATAGGGCTGTGGTACGAGGAGCTGTTCACGCACTTCATCATTTTTCTTCACCACCTGATACACTAACCCCCGGATCACTGCGAAATGGGGGTAAGTAGGGCTTGTCCTACCGCCTTGCACTACTCCCTCTAACACCTGCACATGTCTTAAGGCATTTATAAGAGTGGGATCTTGTAACTGGGCTGTACCATACTGACCCGTGAGAGGGGGAAGCTCTTTGGGGCCCTGGGCATCTTCCTCACTGGAGGCCGGAGGACTTTCCTGGGCCAGGTCCTCTTCTCCCGTGTCGGGACCGGTCTCTGTGTCAGCCTGGGCGCCTGCCATCCCTGCAAGTTCACAGGCTGGAGTGAGTGCTTCTAAAGGTTGCGTTTGGGTGCTCTCAGGATGAGTCTTACCTCTCCGCATCCGAGGTACTCGAACTGGCCTCTCCTGAGTCGCTCTCCACAGCGGGTGAAAGGCTGGGCAGTCTCGTCCAATTAGGACCGGGACGGGTAGGGAGTCAACCACGCCTGCGACCGTGAGTATGGTTCCCCGGGTGGTGGTCATCGTGAGTTCAGTAACGGGGTAATTTCTGGTGTCTCCATGGACACAGGAGACTGGAAGGAGTTTCCCTGGGGTCAGACACGATGGACCCACCAGGTCCTTACGCACCAGGGTGACGCGGCTACCTGAATCTAGCAAGGCTTCCACATCATGGTGGTTCACAGTCACCGGGCAGGTGGGGGGTCGATCTGGGGTGTCATCGATGACTCCCACGAGCGAGGCAAAGCGGGGGGTGGCTGGTGCGCTGGACGATTCAGCAGTGGGCATAGGCTCATCCACCGGATTCCCGCACTGCCAGGAGATGTGTCCCATCCCTCCACACCGATAACACTGTCGAGTCTCGCTCTCCCGGTGTATTCGTCCTGGACCCGGCTGGTTTCTGGCTCCCCCTGGAGCCTGGACGGCACCTGAGCCGGCTGGGCTGGGACCCTTGGGGTTCCTTGGACGGGTCCCTCCCGTCTGGGGTGGGGACGTACTTCGGGGCTCTTTCCTGGAAGCCCGAAGCATTTCCGCTGTGGCCTGGTATTTTTCTACTGCTTCTACAGTTAGACTGGTTGTGGTCAAGGCCTGTTGGCTGATGAACCGTTTCGCCTCATAAGGCAGGGCCCGTAAGAAACGATCCACCACAATGGCCTCCACTACTGCCGCGGCTGTATTCTTCTTTGGTTCCAGCCACTTCTGCGCGATCCGGACCAGTTCGTGCATCTGCGCACGAGGGGGCTGGTCTGGTTGGAAGGTCCAGTTGTGGAAGCGTTGGGCCATACCGAACTTGGTGAGCCCACTTCTGCTGAGGATCTCCGACCTCAGGGCATCATAGTCAGACTCCTGGTCGGGGCCCAGGTCCCGGACAGCATTCAGCGATTCCCCCGTTAGGAAGGGAGATAACAGCCCAACCCACTGTTCCCTGGGCCAGGCTTCCATAGTGGCCGTGGCTTCAAAGGCATGCAGGAACGCCTCAACGTCATCTGTGGCCCCCATCTTGGATATAAAGTCACTTGCCTTTATTGGGCGGACATTCCGGACAGCCATCTGTTTCTGCAGCTGCAATTCCTCTGCCTTCAGAAGGTTGGCTCTCTTTTGCTCCTCCAAGAGAGCCATGTTCGCTTGCACCTGGGCTTGTTGGCCAGCAATAAGGGCTTTCAATATTTCCTCCATTTTGTTACGTGGGAGGCCTAAAGCCAATTTGGAAAACTGGGCAGTCAAATTTTCAGTGTCCTCCTCCGACATGCACTATTACCGCTTGAGACTTGCCTGCATTCTCCACCATATGTGACGTTACAAGAGGCAACGCAGCTCTCAGCGGGACAGTTCAAGTAGTGCCAGGACACGAAATTCCAATGTAAACAATGATTTTTATTACAGTTCTGGGGAACTAATAAAACAGCGTTCCATATTCATAAGGGTAACTAGGGATCAGGATGGCCTGCCATAGTCAAAACTTAAATAATGCCTCTTTGGGAAGTGGTAACGTTATAATCCCGGTTCCTTCAGGAAAGTAAACTGTCTTTTTCCAACCTTATTTCAGTCCGTGCTGCAGCCCATGGTCAAGCCAGCGGTAAGTCCTTCAAATGTCTGGTAAGTGTCTATAGTATTCAGTGTTCCCTCTGGAAAGGATGCTGGAACGGTCTCTGTAGAGAGCACAACCTGAAGCTTGTCTCCCAGGCCTTATCCACCCACAAACTGTGTCTCTAACTCTTAAAAAGCCCTTCAGCTCATCAGACCCTGACCAGTCTCAGGTGTGTGGGAATGTGGTGTGATGGGGGTGGAATTCCCGACTCCACCAGCAGATGGAGTCATAGCTGTTAGTGGCTGCAGCCACCTCAGGGAAATGTAGCGTCCGTCCAAGACACAGCCTCTTGTGACATCACAATGTGTAATATGTGTAATACATGTGTAATAAAAGTGCCGCACCTCTGTGTTTCAGAGCATGCTTGAAAGTGAAACAGCGATTGCTCAGTGGCGAACTTCAGAGAGAGAAGAAAACAAAAAGGGCAAGTTGAGGTGAATATGGACTTCAAAAGAGCTTGTGATTTGGCCTATCATCCATACACACAGCATATAATGAAAAGTGACAGTTTGCAACTTTACCTGGCTGTATTTTTGCTTGCTAATATGACAGATGGTTATGCTTAATCAACTGAAAAAGTCAGAATTCGTGATTGCGGTTCAAATATGATACATTGTGCTGCCCTAATCTTGCTATTTAAGAATGGATAACGAGATGAAGATCTCAATACAAATGAAGATCACAGAGCATAGGAAAATCTATTTTTTACCCATCGCTACTTATCTTATCCTTTGCTGTTGATGTCAATGGCTGTGTGTCGAATCAAACTCTACGTTAGTTTGTTGGAAATTAACCTGTCACTTGGTAGAAGCTTGTCAATTTATGCAGATGCCAGCATGGCCAATTTCATGACAAGCCCTCATCCTTGAAAACTAAAAACTAAATTTAAATGAAAACATGAAAATGTCACTAGACAGTGATAACACTAGACTGTCCTAAAATCTTAACAGCATTAGAACTATTTATATTTTAGTTAAAGCATTAAAGGGGTAGTTCACCCAAAAAGGAAAATTCTCTCATCATTTAATCACCCTCATGCCATCCCAGATGTGTATGTATGTATGACTTTCTTTCTTCTGCAGAACACAAAGATTTTTAGAAGAATATTTTAGCTCTCTAGGTCCATACGATGCAAGTGAAAGTGACCAGAACTTTGATCTTTAGTGGTTAAGTCCATGTTTTCAGAAGCGATATGATAACTGTAGGTGAGAAACAAATAAATATATTAAGTCCTATTTTACCATCAATGTCCACTTTCAGTTTCTTCTTCTTTTGTTTTTGGAGATGCACATTCTTTGTGCATATCACCACTTCCTGGTTGGGGCTGGTTGGAGATTTTCATAAAAAAGTACTTAAATATTGTTTCTTAACCACACCTATCATATCACTTCTGAAGACATGGATTAAACAACTGGAGTCTTACAAATGACTTTTATGCTGCCTGTAGGTGCTTTTTGGAGCTTCAGACATTTGGTCACCCTTCACTTGCATTGTATGAACCTACAGAGCTGAGATATTCTTCTAAAAAGAAGAGTTTTATTTTGGCTGACCTAAAAAACTGAAACTAAAAACATAAACTAAATATGCAAAGAGCTGACCATAAAATTAGAAAACACTGAAAAACTAAACTAAATGTTTGTCATTGAGTGCAAACTTTCAAAAAAGAAACTAAATTGAAAGAACATTTGAAAATAGAAATAAAAACTAAATAAATTAAAGGCAATAATAACACCATAACAGCCCTGCATTATTATGTGCTAGCTGCATTTTCTTATTTGCATTTAGCAAATTTGTTTTTCTGCAGTCCTCAACCCCATCAGAAACAACATATCAGAAAAAGAAACAATGTTTTAGATCACAGATCCATTCCATTTAAGATTCTTTCTTTGGATAAAATATTTGTGTGTGTGCGTTACAGTCAAGCACAATTCATTTTTTTCACCTTATCGAGTGCTTCATGTTTGTGTCACCAGGTCAAGTCTATCTGTCACCTCCAACTCTCCATCAGTCTACCTTCAGCTAGAATCCATTCTATCCTCTTTAATCCTCATCTCTTCTATACACCTCTCCAAACACAATGCAGCATATCGCTGGATCCCTTAAAACATCCTCAAGAATAATTACTAAAGAGTGTGTGAGGGAGAGAAAACAGTAGGAGGAACACAGAGAGGATTTGTGTGTGTGTGTGTGTGTGTGTGTGTGTTATTTTTCATAGGGGGAAGCACTTTTTTATGTTCTGAGACACAGAGATAGACCAGAACACCAGAATACAAGATAACCCAGTTAGTAGTTCTCGAAATAGACCAAATCTCAAAACACCATACAAACAAAATAGTCCAGCCTACAACAATTGCGATTAAATGATTTATAAGTAATTTGGGACTATAATTCGGTTTGAAGTTCGTTTAGTGTTAAATGTGCGGCTTTATGTTAAATGATAAGTTATCATTGGGGAGATCAGTGTTCCTTTGAGTTGGGTTTGATCCTGTTGCCCCAAATTGCTTGTGCAGGTTAAAATACTATTATGTTTAAGCAAAGAGAGGAAATTATTTTGGAATGCTAATTTATTAATTTATAATTTCTTGCCTAAGGGGGGCACAATGTGTAATTTGGGGGAGGAGGGAATTGCCCCCCATTGCCCGCGATTGGCGACGTGCCTGAAGCAGCCTACTCTCATAGAATGAACATTACTATAACTGCATTTTTGCAAACTGACTTGTATGTGCCACATTCTACCTTTCGTCGCAGTTTCCTGGTGAAATTAACAGAGGTGTTACAACAATTGTGCATTCTATTCACTTTCACACAAATCATGGCTGATTTTGTCGTGACATATTTTTCACAATATTACTAATATAATATTGGTTAGGTTTAAATCAAAGTTGTAGGTTATTTGTAGGAGGTACGTTTTACTCAATATTAAAACATTAAAAAAAACTTGAAAAATCTTGTCTGATTACCACACAATTTCACTTGCTTGTTGCCATGGACACATAATGTTTATGAGATCAGGCTGTATACCTAAGTACTTCAAAGCATCATATTACATATGGAGGACCAAATGTGACAAACTTTCAAATAAATAAGCTTGCAAAGAAATGTAAAAAAAATTATATATATATAAGAAATAAATATTTTTTCAAATCTAATCCTCTATACATTGATTTCCTTTTTTATGCATTATTGTATTTATTTCTAAATGTTTTCATTTTTTTTGATTTCTTTATATATTTCCACATTTATTTAATTATGTTTTAATTTCCAAATTTTTTATTTCTATACTAGCTTTTCTTTTAAAAAGCTACATTTTCACATTGTATTTTGAACGCAGGTGTGGAGCCGAGTGAGTAATCAAACATGTTCACCTAAACCATTCTCTTTTTCTTAAATGTAACTGGAAAATTAGAATAATTTATGCTAATCGGTTCTTTTGGACAATTCATGAAAATAAACGAATAAACGATTCCCTCATATTTAGAGATGGTAAATTCCAAATAACTTTAGTGAGTTAAAGGCATTTTTAGAGATAATTACTGCTGTTTATTACTATATTTTCACTCCGTTATTTAAAATCGTTTTCTAGGTTTATTACTTTTATCTTTGGTATTAATGTAAATTTTCAATTTAATTTTGCCAACCTAATTATATATGTAACTATCAGGTAAATCTTTCAGGAGAACATAAATTGCCCTTGAGTTGAGATTATTTATTCAATCTGTTCTGTTTGTTTTTCAGGTCTGAGTTGTATCATTCTCTGTTTGCAAATGGACCAGTGATGGCACACTGTGTCAAACACCAGCGGTCTGCTGCTTGTACAGGTGAAACCCTTAAGAGACAGTCTGAAAACATTATTATTATTATTATTTTTCATAATTTGTGAAAATAGCTGTACATGGAACCAAATGTTAGTTGAATTGCAAAATGACACATTAGTGCCTCTTTATTATTAAAGTGCCATTTTGTCAATAATTGTTTTCACAGATTCTTTCATTTTACAGTTCACTATCAAAAAACCTGATACTGTATCTTAATTCCTCCTGCTGTTTGATTCGAGCTGATTATCAGAGAAAATAATTATCCTTCAATTATTTTACCAAAAGCTTTCTCATAGTGGCTGCCATCATTTTAAATGGGTATTGAATTGGTGTGATTCAATCTGGCCCCTGTATTTGGTGGTAGGTAGTATGAGTGTAAAGCCTGCACAGAGGAAACACAATGAGAGTGATTGCTGAATTAATAAATCAATGGATGTTTGTTCCTCAGTCTGCCATTTAATCTCTCAAGACTGAAGAATAGCGTGACAAGTCCTGATACTATCCGTTGATGGAAACGGCACATTACAAGTCACTTAAATGAATGTGCAGGGTTCAATTCAAGTTAAGCTCAATCGACTGCATTGGTGGCATAATGATGATTACCACAAAAAAATTATGTAGACCCATCCCTCACTTATTTAAAAAAATTGCAGTTACTGTAAGGCACTTAAAATGGAAGTGAATAGGGCCAGGCCATAAATGTTAATATACACCCCGTTTCAGTATATCCACAAGACATTATATATGTTTAGATCATTTTTGTGTGATTTACTAGCGTTATGGTTTGCGTTGTCATGATACAAGTTGTAATGTTGGATATAACTACACATATAAAGTAATTGATGTTATCACACTACAATAACATCAACATATACTGTATAATGTGTACGTCTTATGGCTATACTTTTGAACCCATGTGTATTGTAGCGTTTATGGACTGGCCCCATTCACTTCCATTGATGAGAATTTTTTTTTTTTTTTTTTGTGGCAAATCTACATTTTACCAAAGATTGAACACAAAATATTCCTTCAAGTTTCCCTCTGAGACTGCATGATTGCACTTATAATATAATTTTAATTGAATGCATAATTGGTATTTGTGGATTATGATATTTTAAAGATAAAATTTACTACATTTTAATGAAAATTTTCCACCCTCTGTGACATGTAGAATTAAACTGTTTTTGCTACTGACTTCTATATGTAAATGACATGTTTCACATGTCCATTTACCACTCTTGCATGTGAAATGAGTAACAATGGCAAGGTGCCTGTTTGTTGTCAGGTCCAATATAAAGAACTTTGTCTTGGAAGCATGTAATAAATTATATGGGTCGATTTAAGAGGAAGTTCGGAAAGTTAGTCACATAGTACATTTGACCAAGTACGATGTACCAAATGAATACAACACCATGTAAGAAAATATATGATTTTATTCACTTTTTTTTTTTTTAGAGGAAATAACATAAATAAGTTAATAAGTTTGCCACAGTAAACAGAAAATTCTCCATTTGGACCTGTTCAGCAACACTTACAGACACATGCAACAGTTCACCGCCTGTATGGGTCACAGCAAATGTCTTTTATCTGAACCATTTCAAAAGCAAAACTGCCTAAGAGAGACCTAGCGTGTGCGTGATAGAGACTGAAGAAATCCGCTCAAAGTTGCTCACAACTCTAGGGAACAGTTTGCTTCACACCGCTGCCAATCCCACAATCCACCCTGCAAGCGTGGCCCTAGGCTTCCATAAGGATGAACTGAAAATGCTCGCTCAGCTTTGCTCACACTGGAAACGTAGGTAAGAAGGACCTGGGCATTCAGAAAGCTGCTGGTATACTAGTAGAGACGGCAGCCAGAGGAAATAGTTTAGAGATTTTAAACTAATTAAGATAAATTAAAAACAAATTAAACTACAGCATTTAATATAAACATTTTGGTCTCATTGTAGCTTTTTTTTAAATCAATATATAAATAAATCTATGTTTTGGAATTGTGTGTGTATATATATATATATATATATATATATATATATATATATATATATATATATATATATATATATATATATATAAGCAATATCACATGAGCAAGAGTGCGATATTGCTTATATACAAAGGTTCAATGAAAACGTCTAGGTTACGTATGTAACCTCCGTTCAATGATGGAGGGAATGAGACGTTGTGTCGAAGAAGCGACACTAGGGATCTCTCTTGAGTGCCAAATATGCCTCTGATCTATGAAAAAAGTCCAATGAGAAGCTGGCACACAGTATTTGCATACACTGCCCCCAGACATACGGGTATAAAGGCCGGGAAATACGTCTAGTTCACAACAACAACAGTGGCTCGGCTCAGTGACGTGGCCGGGAGGACACAACGTCTCGTTCCCTCCATCAGGGAAGGGAGGCTTCATACGTAACCTAGACGTTCCCTGTCTGACGCTCATTTCGACATTGTGTGGAAGAAACGACACTAGGGGTCCAATTTAAATCACGCCATGCGCTGAGCCGTGTACGTGTACTGCTGATACAGGAGCGGGCAGGTACTTGAAGCTTAAGAGCGACCAGCTGTATCAGACTGCACGTACCCTTCCCCAATGCCCCAAAAAAGTCATCGGAATCCTTCTGTTTACCCTAGACGGGGGAACAAGGTGACGCTTGCCAACCTGGGAACAGGCTGAGCCTAGCCGGGCCTCTTTTCTCTCTATGTTTCTTGCATACAGCCAAATGGCTGGGGCCCTTACACGCATCGTGGGAAGGCGGTCTTACCCAGTTTCCTGTTTTTCAGGGGCAAAAGACCCTGCGGAGACCACACCTTCCCAGAGAGGGGGAAGTAAGTGTGGCGAATACATCACATAGGTTTTTAGGCGACATGTGGAAAGTGGCGTGGGGGTAGATCCCACCTCTCCGGAGGGGATGGAGGGAACGAGCCTGGGTGTGATAGGCCAATGAAATGGCATCCACCACCCAGTGGGAAAGCCTCTGTTTGGAGACAGCATTCCCTGGTCAGAACGTCTAAAGCCCTGCGTGAGGTCCAATTAGGTACGCAAACACGTACCGGACACAGCAACAAAGGGGCTGGGTCTACCTCCTTGGCATGTCAGACACTACTTGGTCTCTGAAGGGAGTCATAGGAACCTTGGGCAAGTCCAAGGTCTTAGGATCACATGAGTGTCTGCCGGACCGAACTCCAAGCAAGTGTCGCTAACAGAGAATGCTGGCAGGTCCCTGATCCTCTTGATGGAGGTGAGCACGATCAGCAGGGCCGTCTGAGTCCAACTGATTCTAGCATTTCAAAGGGAGGTCTTTGAAGGCCTGAGAGGACCACTGAGAGATCCCCGGAGGGGAACAGGCTTGGCCGGGAGGGATTTAACCTCCGGGCGCCTCTTAGGAACCTGATAATTAAGTCGTGCTTACCCAAAAAACTTGCCGTCTACTGCGTAGTGGTGGGCCGCAATAGCAGCTACGTACACTTTCAAGGTGGAAGGGGATAGCCTCCCCTCCAACCTCTCCTGCAGAAATGAGGGCACTGACCTAACTGTGCACCTCTGTGGGTCTTCACCCCGGGAAGAACACCAATTCGCAAACAAGCGCCACTTCAGGGCGTAAAGTTGCCTGGTAGAAGGGACTCTGGCTTGGTTGATCGTGTCTACAACAGCAGGTGGTAGATCAGTTAGATCTTCGCGTCCCATCCAGGGGCCAGACGTGCAGGTTCCAGACGTCTGGTTGCGGATGCCAGAGCGTGCCCCGTCCCTGAGAAAGAAGGTCCTTCCTCAGGAGAATTTGCCAGGGAGGGGCTGTCGCGAGGAGTACAAGGTCTGAGAACCAAGCCTGGGTGGGCCAGTAGGGAGCCACTAGGGTGACTTGTTCCTTGTTCTCCCTGACCTTGCAAAGCACCTGTGCAAGAAGGCTCACTGGGGAAAATGCGTACTTGCGCAGCCCTGAGGGCCAGCTGTGTGCCAGTGCCTCTGCCTTGAGGGGAGCCTCTGTTTGGTCATACCAGAGCGGGTAATGGGAGGTCTCTCGGGAGGCGAACAGGTCAACCTGAGCCTTGCTGAACTGTTCTCAAATCAGTTGAACCGACTGGGGGTGAAGCCTCCACTCTCCATATTTTTCAGTTGTAAAAATTCCAGTAAAACTTCCAGTGTGGATGCGTTTGATTGCAGTAACCTGGATAATAATTCAAAATATGAATTATTACAAAAAAATTCAGGCAGAATTGAATTTCAGATTTCATGCATATCATTTAGAAAAGAATGGTGATTGAAATCATACCAAATAATTACAAGTAAAATTGCTGTAATATATCTTTTAATGCTGGTGTTAGGATGTTACCTGCAGATCTGTTTGAGAATATAGTCTCTGCGGATATATTTGAAGTTTTCTTCAATGACAGATTTGGCACCTTCTTCTGTCAGATGCTTCTCCAGCCACTCCACAACATTCTAATTACTGTCCCACAGATATGCCTGAGAGAAACCAAACAAAGAGATATACATTAGATATAAAGCCAAAATAAAAGATTCAAGCAAGGAAACAAAAAAGTGGCCGGCACCTTGAGTACACTTGAGCTTGATGCATCCTTTCAAACAAACTTTGAAAAGGTTTCTATTTGACCTAATCAACGGCTCTTGATTTAGACTTAGACTGATAACATCAAGCTGATCTGAAACAAAGCTGGACTTGTGTAGATTTGTCGAGGCGTTAATGGGCTTCCGCGCTTCTAAAAACCTCAAGCACTTATAGTCGGCAAGAACATTTAATGCCCCATATTAATCATTTTTAATCCGTTTGCTTTTAATTAAGAAACAGCGTGTTGCTCTCCTATCTGTGCGTGCCAGGGTGGAGATTAATTGTAGCTTAAGATAGCTCGCTCTGATTGGGGTAATGTATTAGTGGTCCAGGCAGCGTCTTCTACAGATACTTGAGCCTGCCCAGGGGGCTTGGCTCTGCTCCAGGACCTGGTGTGGTGATTCTTCTGAGCTCTAGTCTGAGCTCTGTATCGCAGTCATCCATTCTGATCATTTCTACTCTTCATCTATCCTCTGGTCCACACACAAACACACACACACACTCACACCACCTCAGGGAAAGCAAGACTTTAACCTGTGAAGAGAGCAACTATGATCAAAAATATCCTTCCTATAGAGTATATAAATCAGCAGCCAACAAATTAGTTAGTAATTAAGATTAAGTAATTTTTCCTGATGCAAAAATACTTTTTCCTACCCTTGTTTAATGTGCAGAGAACTACGTTTAAGCCATACAAAGGTTGGCATTAAAGAAGAATGAATGTAAATAAAGAAGAACTTTTGAGCAGTCCGACATGTCAACTTATTGAACGAGTTAGGACGGGACTACCTATAAAATAAACTGTTTAGAAGAGAAATCAGTTATATGAACTAGAGATCGACCAATGGTGGATAAACTGAACTAACGGACCTTGTGTGTTTGTGTGACTTGGCTCCATTACATATTGTATATTGTACATGTGTTTTATTATTATTATTATTATTATTATTATTATTCACCTTATTTTCATAAACAGTTCTCACATTTTTCTTTGCATTCACTCGTTTCAATTTAGAACACTTAATCTAATCAACATGACAAAATTTGCATTGAAAAGAGGATAGGATAGGACAGATTTAGAAATTCCAATAGCAAATTCCCACAAGGTGTTAGTGAGTGGTTTTATAAAAAAAAATATTTTATTTTATTCTATTCACTTTTATATTGTAGAACCAAGCAATTCTAACTGTATCCTGCAGCGCCGGCCACAGAGGAACACGGAGGACCACGGAGGACCAAAAACATCATTGATTTTTGTTATAACCGATAGTTCCATAATGCAAATATCGGCACCGATTATTCTGTAAAACTGATATCGGTCTAACTCTAATATAAACCATGCTAGACAGGGAAGGAATCTGAGAGGTGGTAGGTTTGGAAACAGTTTGAAAACATACTATTTTTGTTATTCTGTTTGGTGCCGCTAGTGGTGCATAAATTACACCTTTAAGATGAAGATATTAGTTTGGCCTGTATAATATATATACTATTGTTCTGAGTTTAAATGTATTTGGCTTAGGTGTATGTAAACTTCTGACTTCAACTCTATGTATGTGTGTATGTATGTATGTATGTATGTATATATGTATATATATATATATATATATATATATATATATATATATATATATATATATATATATACTGTCCTTATACACATGTATATATGTATGTAAACTTCAGACTTCAACTCTATGTGTGTATATATATATATATATATATATATATATATAAAAGTTTATATTCACCTAAACTCACCTAAACAATTTATTTCAGCTTTTATTTCTTTCATCAGATTTCCAGTGGGTCAGAAGGTATATACACTATGTTTGGATTTGGTAGCATTGCCTTTAACTTGGGTTAAACATTCTGGGTAGCCTTCCACAAGCTTCTCACAATAAGTTGCTGGAATTTTGGCCTATTCCTCCAGACAGAACTGATGTACCGGAGTCAGATTTGTAGGCCTCCTTGCTCGCACAAGCTTTTTCAGTTCTGCCCACAAATTTATTCGGGATGAACTATGTAATCACAGCGATGCATTTGTAGTTTCTTCACTTTCCTGAGAATGTTTACTTATTCCAGAGAACTACTTGCTTTATCCTATTAAAAAAACACCTAAACCTTTTACAACTGTAGTTTAAAATCGGAGATTATATTCATGCAATGTTGGTAGAATCTCT